>JAUTXW010000248.1:0-177507 GCA_030620095.1 Kuschelorhynchus macadamiae | reverse complement strand
TAATATTTGTTAGTATTACAATTTTAATCTCTACTACTATCAATTTTAAATTTGTATGTGTTTTATAAGTTCAAATGATATTTTTAATTTTTCATTGGCAAAAAATATTTAGTAGTGCCTACTTAAAATGTTGCAGTATATCTAAATTGACTTAAATATTTATAATTTAAATCTCCCCAATGCACAACATTGATTTCATTCTATCAAGAAACTTGCTAGTCCTTTTAATGGAAATCCATATTTCCTAAAATCCAAATTTTGTATGATTTTAAATTTGCTATTTTGTTTAAGTTTACATTGAGTTGGATAATTTGAATATAGTCAATTTAAGAAACGTTAACCTCGAATTGGTTTGAGTCAGATATATGCTTGCCAATCAAAAGTACTCTTTGTATATTACCTAGTTTTCTACATATCCCACCGTACTACATGCAATGTGGATAGCAACATACGATGTATAGTTACTCAACCCTGACATGACATATTTTTTCGCATAGTTGAGGTTAAAAGTATACAAATATTTTACTTTCAAATATATCTCAAAAATAAAACCGTTGGGATCCCAGGGAATCATCCATAACTATTTTAAATTTTTTATTTGACTTCAAAAAAGGAGGAATGTGTATCTATATCATCCCCAACCGGGAAAGCATTTTCTATTTGTTATAAACAAGTTGTTTTTAACACGACAAAAAGAAGGGAATTGTATAAAAAATATAGGAAGTCTAAATAATCTTATTGACATGATAAATATAAGAACATTGGGTACATAATTGAAAATAAAATAAAAATGCACATGCTGAATATTTGGCAAGGGTTGAACTCGCTTAAGGAATTAGCCAAAATTTTTCTAGACACATCTTAAAATTCGTAAATATGGTGTAGATATTCCAGCTCAAATTAATTTTAGAAGTGTTTTGTAATTGGGCTAAAAAAATATTACAGATGTTTTTACTGTGTTTTTCGACTCAGTTTTCACCTCTGAGGAGCCATAGTGAGGTTCGCACTGCCCTTAGAAAGTTAAGAGGAAACAGAGTTATTAGGGCATGTGGAGAGCCAGGCTACATTGTAAGGGGCGTCGAGATTCTTTAATTTAAGCCTTTGGTACATTAATTGACTTTAGTCTTAAAATATCAACTTGGCATAATGACTGACTAATAGGTAAGGTATTTCCTATTTTTAAAGGTGGACTCAAGCGTGAAGTAATAAATTATCGGCCCATAACCATCACTATTGCTGTGTCCAAAATTTTCGAAATAGTCCTCTTTGAGAGAATCTATAAAACAGGTAATTTAAATTCTAACGTGGAGAAGGCTTCCGATAAAATGCCACATAGTATTATTAAGTTATTAAATAATATGCCAAATATTGTAAATTTAATTACATTATATTTAAGTGATAGAAAACAATATGCAGAAATAAAAGGTGCAAAAACTAAGTTGAACAAAAGCAATTCCAGTGTCCCTCAAGGATCTAACCTGGGGTTTTTATTATTCAGGTTGTTCAATTTTTTAACTCTGTGTTGTATGCTGATAATTTTAAACTGTTTTCTAAAATCGGTATTATTGATGATTGTAAGAATTTACAGGATGATTTAGCTAATATCCTTGACTGGTGTAAGTTGCAGAGCTATGAGTAGCTTGATGAAAAACATACTTTTCGGTAACTAGTTACCAAAAGTAACTAGTTACCTTGTAACTAAGTTACTTTTAAAATTGGGAAAAAATAACTATAATATAGATACTTATTATACATTGAAGTTTGAAAACACTGAGAAGTGAAAACCTAATTTCAGATAATATTAAATATTTTTAAAGTTGTGGTTGTTAGTGTGTTTGTCTCTTAGTAACCGCAAGTTTGTTTACCTTTAGTGTCAGAATTTATATTTAAGTTGTCTGGAGAATTTTTTTAATGTACCCATTAATCTATTTTAGGTGACTCAGGAGACAGCCTTAGGCTCTGGTGTCTCACACCTTATCAGAATGCCCAACCTAGTTTGGCAGAAGACAGGTTTACTAAGACGCACTCATCAACTTGCAGTATTGAGCGTTGCAATGAGGTGTTAAAGGGGAGATTCAGGTGCCTCAGCGAAGAAAGGGCATTGCACTATGCAAATTAGGAGCTTTTGCCTTGCAATTATCAAGCAGGTGTTAATAATTTTGAAGCTTTTCCAGGTATTGATGCTGGTTTAGAACTAGATGCGAATCATTAATTAGCTTATTATTATTTCTAAAATTGTTATTTGGTTATCATATAGAATTATAACCAACTTTTTTAAAGAAAGTAAACAAATTCAAACTTATTTCAAGTGCTTTTTATCAGTTGTATTCAGAACCAAATTATACCGACAAGCTTTTAAGTGTTTTCCATCATCTCAATTATGCAGATAGAACATTACTTAACTGACTAAATGCTACCAAACCCTACTTATTTTTCTACTGTGGATTATATAAAGAAGCTATAGGTAAATTAATAAAACTGCCCGTTTTCGATTCGTCAAAATGCATTGGCAGACTAACTTGAAGAAACACTAAACATTTTCCTAAACCCCGGAGAGTACATGAATCACAATCTTTCTTCAAGATCAGTTGCTTAGCCTAATTATCCATTAACATATCGTTTGTGTTGAATTGTCTGTAAAGTGTTAATTTCAATTTGTCACATTTTATTGATCTGAGATATTGCTCTCAAAAACCTAAAATAGCATTAATTTTTTTCATGAATTATTTTTGAAATTGCTATTATGGCCTTGCAAATTTTTGCCAAATATGAGGTACGATATATAACTTTCACTTTAGGTCATGTGTATGCCTTCTGAAATAAAGATACTAATGTTTATATCAAGTTGATTGCTAAGACTTTCTTATAACCCTTTACGTGCAGATTGTGCTTTCATTACATATATTTATTAGTGTCAACATAATGTCCATTTTGACCGCAGACTAGGACTAATATTTATGTCCTTGCAGAGCCTCCAGTAAAAAATAGTTTACCAACTATTATAGCGAATATCGAAAGTTCCATTCAATATGTGCTAGAGTCAGCTAAGGGATTCATTAGAGAGGCTTGCAGAAATCAAATCTCAAAAAAAAACGTTAACAACAAGTCAAAATATCTTTCTTGTAAAATTACTGAAGTTATCCAGGGACTGAAGAAAAAAGAATGTTTTTATTTAAAAGCTGACAAAGAAAATAAGGTTTCTATACTAGACAAAACATATTATTTTGAAAGAGTAGCCAATTTGATTCAAACTGGTGCTTATGATTTAATTGAGAAAACCGGTTATCAAAAATAATAACAGAAGTAAAAAGTACTTTAAAACAATGTAAAAACCTCGTGTCTGATAAATTAAAATTTAAACTAACACATAGTAAACTACAGTTGTCTAAACTGTATTGCCTTCCCAAAATCTATAAACATAAACCTAGAAAGTCCATAAGACCTATTGTTTCAGCTGTTGAATCACCAACGTACAATATTTCAAAATGGTTAGTAAAAGAATTCAGCAAATTAAATATCTCATACGATAACTTGAAGTCCTATATTTCTTAGCAGTTTGTTGGTTTCGTTCTTCAATACGATTTCTTGTAATTTTAACATTTTTTTACCAACTTGGGTTGATGTCAGGGAAGTTAATTTTCTTTTTGATCCTAAACAAACATACACAATTAATGTATTTTATCTTATAAAGAACCTTTTCCAAGAAAAATCTGGGAAATGTTTCAAGTTTATTTTTGAAACATCACTTTTTCCAGCTCATCCTGAGCTAGACAGCATTGCAAAAAGTAACCCATCAGTAATTCTAATAATAACTACAATTCACAAATATTGCAGCTATATATTTTTTGCAGAACAAAACAGCAAATCACAATTTTATTTAGGAAAAAACTAAATAACACTATTTACAATGTTAAATTACATTAAATCTTATAATACAAGATGAAAAAGTAAAATAAATAGTTTTAGAAGACAACAAAATTTTAAAAATGGAATGAAAAAATGTTTCCTAACTTTTACTTATTAGTGTTTGTTGCCTTTCATTTTGCATTCATACATTTCCTTTTCAAAAATGTTTAATTTATTAGAATGTTTTTTTTTTATTTTATATCAACAGTAAAAAGTATATATTTAACTTATCCAGATTTGACTCAGTCAAACATATTTTTTATATATTTACAGTTAAAAATTTATAATCAACTTTTTCTAGTTGCAAAAGTTATCAAGTTAATCATAAAAAAGTTTGAATATAATGCCGATTTTTTGGTAAGCATTGTATACTGAGATTTACATAGTTTAAATTATGCAAAACTTTATGGGCTTGTTGTGTTTGGAAACTCACCGATGAGGTTAACATTTGATAGTTTGCTAACTTGATTTTTACTGCTGTTGTGAGTTTTGTAGTCGACGTCGTTTAATTCCAACACATAATAGTCTTTTTTTTGCCACACTTAAAAAAAATGCTAAAGGCGTTCAAAGGTCGACGAGTTGCAGGTTTTAGAGAACACAACTATTTACCTTATATGGGTCTCTCGAACTTACAGTACGACAGTTTTGGCACTGGTTGTGCATAAAAAATAACACAGTTTATGTTATGTTCCGAAAATGCTTGTGAGTTAGGGTCTATGAAGGCCAAAAAGAGGTTTTTATTTAAATAGCAATAAATATTTTTTGAAAGCTGCAGTTAAAAAAGGAAATAGTTAAGTGAATTCATGCAATAAAACAGTTTTTATTAATGTGATTTTTAATTGGATATCTTACTATATTACAAATTGATTTTATGAAATTTTAAAATCCATTTAATACTTTTCTCGATAAACTTTAGAAACATTAACAACTTTTTACCAATTATATATGAAGAAAATAATTTATAACTTACCATTTGCAATGTTCTCACTAAGAGTCGGCTAAATAATTGTTTCTGAAAATAAAAGTTAAAAAATCAAAGGTCAGTCATAAACTTCCTGAAATGGTCTCGGACAAAACTGAAAAATTTTACTGATTTTTAGCTAAATACAAAAATATTAACCTATTAGACAGTTAATAAAGACCAAAAATTGTGTTTTTTAAATTTGAATAGGTTTGCTTTAAAAAAAATGCAAATCAAATATAATATTTGCGATGTTGTTATTTTATAAAGTGAGGCTTAATTTTCAACTATGTTGTTCATGTCAGACGTGACTAATTTAAATTATTTTAATGCTGATCTTGTTTCTTAGGTTTTAAAAACCTCGTTTTTTAAATAATAAAATATTGTATAACAAAGGGCCAAAACATTTATGACAGTAATCAGTATTTAGCTGAATTTCCCTTGATTTTTAAATTGAATTCTGATGTAGTTATAGTTTTAAAAAAAAGGCAGTTTTGAAATGCGCTTTGAATTAGTGTATTAAAAGAAAAAACTGAATTTACAAGACTATAATATGCAGTGTTAATAAAGTATATAGACAAATCGAGGTAGAAAAATATGTGCTTATATGGCGTCGACGGCGTTATGAGGTTATGGATTTTTAAACAAACAATTATATATTTTTGTTTTCTTCTTAGAAAAAGCAACTTGGTTAGGATTTAAATTAACATTTTATTTACGTTAGCTTTATTCCGTTTTAACCATGGGCAAACTTTTTTGTTTACCCTTAATAATGTGTCTTCAATCTAAAGAAATTAGAGTATATGTTTATGTTATAAGCACATAATTGTATCACATATTGCATTATAACAAAAAATTTATCCCCTGATATGTTTACACATAACTAGTACACTGTAAACCGTCTATGATGTATATGAAAAGAATTATATATTTAGATAGTTAATTTTAATCTTGATTTTTTTAAAAATATTTTTTAGCTCTGCGCTGAGAATCCCCTTCTACATTACATAAAATACATGTGTTAAAATACAAATTGAACATATACTGTCTTTTCATTTTTATTTGTTACGTCATACTGGATTCCTACCAATATTTTACCATTTTCTTTCTACCTATGCAACACTTGACTTTTGGGCATAATTTAAATAAATTTAATAAGTAGTTTTTTTACATTGAATACCGTTATTTTGCTACGTCATGTTGAATTCGTACCAGTTTATCCCATTTCCACTTTTTTAAAAGTTTTATTGGGCCGCCATTTTGTGTCGCAATCTTAAATTGAAACCCATATTATCAGTCTTTACCTACTCCGTTGGTCCGCAGATACTTCACAGATATTAAGTTTCTAACTGGTTTTCGTTAATGATCCTCTTGGTATGTTAAACTGGTGTATTATTTAAGGTTAGAATCCAGTAAAAAAACTTTTTTAAAATATCGACGTTTCTCAACTTTATTGTTGCATTCTGAAGACATAGATTTTAAGTCCTACATGAAAACCATATTATCAGTTTTTACCTACTCCGTTTGTCTGCAGATATTTTGTTGTAATATCTGAATTTTTTACATTAAAATACGTCGAAAACACCTCAAGTTAAGTCTAAATAAAGAAATAACGATTCCTATGCTAATGTACAGGGTGTCCAAATTAGATGCTTTTACGGGGTATCTCGGCTATTTGAAAAGATAGAGACTTGCGGTTTTCACAACACTGTGCTCGATTTTTGTGAAATTAAAAATGCCGTAAACAAAAAATTCCGAACCCGCTTCGTTTCTGAGGTACAGGGTGATTTTGAAAATACCGCATTTTGGGACCCCCTCGTAGCTCTTACCGTTTGAGATATCAAAAAGGTAAAACTTTATATTACCCGGTTTTTTACGTAAAATCCAGTGGCGTAGTCACATTTTTTTTTATCACCTACCATTTTTTAGTTGCTTACCAATATTATGTTTTTTTAAATGGGATATATTGGTTGACAGTTCGATAGGGTTTTTTTTTTGATTTTCAAATATATATAATTTGTGGTATTTATTTTAAAAAACAACCCCAATTTTTACATTTTAAGGAAATTTAAACAAAAATCAAAGTGGCCATGGATAAACAAATAAATAAACAATTGTATATGAATTGTTTATTACCTGTCAAGTTTAGATAAGTAATACGTAACTGAGTTACATTCTATTAAACCCCCTTTATCAGCGATCTTCTTAAGATTGCTTACTTTCACGCTCAGCATTGCAAACATTATAAATACTTCCAAATGCAACTAAACGTTGTTGTAATTCAAATTCGTCTCTGTACTTGTCGAAATTTTTAAAAGTTCTTTTTTTAATATCAGTATAAAACTGGCGCAGTCGGTAGGATTTGCCACCAGGTTTTTTTGTACATTTGAAGTAAAAACGCCGAATTTTCCGACGATTTTCGTGCAAAAATCTGTGTCCGTCTCAACGAGTTCGTGGCAAATTCGAACATTTCGTCAAAAATTAGGAGTTTCTGGATTCGCAGTCAAGACCGTGGGCAAGAACAAGCATCGTCCTGTCTTGGTACGAGCGAGGGAACAAGCATCGTCCCGGACTCATAGCAGTAGTCAATCCAGGGAGAAGACAAGCATCGCCTTTCCTATTGGGCCTAGTTGTAAGGAATGAAAATCGAAATCGTACTAATATTGTAAGTGAATTTTCCAATTTTTTCCAATTTTCCTGTATTTTTTCGTATCCCGTTGTATATATAAAATATTGGATATTCTTTGTCGTACTGTATATTAAAAATAAGTTCGAAACGTTATTTTACTTTTAGAATCCTAGATCTAAGTGTATTTTAACCATATAAATACGCTATATTAAAATAAGTCTAGTTTCGAGTTCTCGTTTTTAAGTTTTTACATATAACAAATAAAAATGCCCACACCCAATTATGCGTTAATTAGTACGTACGACAATATTCCGCAATTGGACGGAAACCCAAAATTAATTAATAGATTTATCACAGCATCTGATAATTTTATAAATAACCATAAATAACCATAGAGATCAAAATAATGCTAATGCACCAATCAATATATGTCTGTTCGATACTATCTTAAATAAACTAGTCGGTAGAGCAGCAGACATTGTAGCTTCTAGAATTGAATTAACAACGTGGGATTCAATAAAACAAGCAATAATTGCTAGTTTTTGCTGATAAAAGATCTATTGATTGTGTTGTACGGGACATTATAACTTTAAAACCGGAAAAAAATGAAAGTACGGAACATTTTGGCTAAGACTACAAGATATTCGTAGCCTATTATTTGCTAAAATAAATATGTCAATGAAATGAAAATTATTTAGAATTAAGGAATATCATAATTTAGTTTTTAAAACATTTATTAATGGCCTAAGTTACCATATGCAATTAATTGTTCGATTGAAAAATCCTAATTCTCTTGAGGAAGCAATGAGTTTTACTCAAGAAGAAGAAAATTTTATTTATTATAAAAATCGCTCAAATTTTAATACATTACAAAAATATATCAAACACCTGTACATTATTCTGCTAATGTGCAAAGACCTTTCTATACACCAAACTTCCCCAGTCAAAATAATTTTGCAAATCGATCAAACTTAAATAATCACCAATTTTTAGGTTTAGGACAATTCAGACAAACTGTCCCTAATTTTAATCAACCCAGACCTAATTTTTACAAATAACACACGTCAACAATTTAGACCTAATGAAAATAACACTCGACCTACTTTTTACAATAACTATAATGTTAATAAAACGTCCCCGTTCCGACTCAGCAGTAACTCGATTACAAAGACCAGCCTATGGACACTTCCTCGGGTAATACTATATTAAGAAACCCGACGCAACAAACGCCTTATCGTAATAATAATTATGCGATAAAAGAATTGTTTAACCAGACGGTCAGCTGGCGAGTATAAACAGTGAATATTCAGCGTATAATGATTGATTATTCAGTTAATCAATTTGATTATTACCAATATTATTGTTCAAATAACGAACATAATTACCCCAATAGTGACTTTTATAATCCTGATATGACAAACTTTAAAAACTCAAGCGAAACATATTTTTCTGCAAACATGCCAAATGACGTAGAAATACCAAATGAAAATTTTCAAGACATTTTAAATACAAACCAAATAACGTAATACTTTTAAATAATTATAATAACACTGAATTACCAGTTATATTTCTCCCAGAAATTAGTGGTAAATTTCATTGACACAGGTAGTGGTCGTGAGTTTTATAAAACCTAATTTAGCTTATAAAATTTCGCCCAATTCAATTTTCACAGAACCATTTATTGTAAAAAACAGCTCATGCAACTTCTACACATAACGAAATGATTAATATTCCAATTTTCCAATCTTTCAACTGTCTTGGAAATCATAAATTTTATCTTTTTGATTTTTACCCAAAACTCGATGGACTTTTAGGAAATGATTTTCTCACACATATTGGAGCCAGCATAAAATTAAAAAAACTTATGTTTAGAATCCGGACAATGCTCTTTTACCTTTATATTACTATCAAAATAATACAGTGCAAAACGAAAGTTTCAGACCTTGTGAAATTACTATTCCTCCAAGAACATTACAAAAAGTAAAAATACCTGTTAAACAGCAAAATGGTATTGGCATTCTAAAATATACAAATTTTGGTATAATTTTATAGAAAAATGGAAACAGACGCAGAGCTCAATGATTATTTAGATAAACTACAAAAACAAAATCTAAAAAATCTCAGGTTACAACACTGTAATGCTGAGAATATAAAGCCATCCGAAATTTATGTTTTGAATACAGAGATATTTTCTACTGGAAAATATACCTCTAACTTTTACAAACCAAATAAAATACAAGATAAATGTATCAGATGAGACTCCTTTATTTACCAAAACATATAGATACCCTCATATTCATAAAGCGGAAGTAAATAAACAAATTACAAAAATGTCAAACAACGATATTATACAAGAATCGAATTCCCCCTGGAGTAGCCCCATCTGGGTGGTCCCTCTTGCCGCGTCCGAAAAACGCAAATGGCGCATTGTGATCGATTATCGTAAGCTTAACGATAAAACTATTGATGATAAATTCCCGCTTCCGAATATTACCGAAATTCTAGACAAATTGGGAAAAGCCCAATACTTCTCAACTCTTGACCTAGCCAATGGTTTCCACCAAATTGAAATGGAACCCAAAGACATACCTAAAACCGCTTTTTCAACAGGCATTGGACACTACGAATTCAAACGTATTCGTATTTCGTCTCAAAAATGCTCCTTCTACCTTCCAGGGAGTAATGAATAACGTCTTAAGAGGTTTTCAGAACGAAGTCGCCTATCTAGGACACAAAATAACCAATGAAGGTGTAAAACATTTTCCTATCCCCAAGAGCCAACAAGAAATAAAATCATTTTTATGCCTAGCCGGTTATTACTGCCGTTTTATCAAAGACTTTGCAAAAATCACTAAACCCTTAACTAGTTGTCTTAAAAAAGGCGCTAAAGTAGAACACACCCCAGCCTTCATAAACTCTTACAACCACTTGAAAAATCTTATCAATGCCCCCGTTCTCAAATATCCTGATTTTAACAAACCATTTGTTCTTACTACCGATGCCTCTAATGTAGCCTTAGGTGCAGTCCTTATCTCAAGGAAATCACCCCAATGACCAACCAATTGCGTATGCATCAAGCACGCTTAATGAAACCGAACAAAAATATTCAACAATCGAGAAAGAACTCCTCGGTATTGTTTGGCATGTAAACATTTCAGACCCTATCTTTATGGTCAAAAATTTAAAATATATACCGATCACAGACCATTAGTTTGGCTGTTCGATTTGAAAGAACCCAATAGCAAACTAGTCCGTTGGAGACTTAAACTTGAAGAATACGATTACGAGATTATATACAATATACGGTGCACAGCACAAATGCAAAACAAAACTATGCCGAAATGACCCTCTTAAACGAAATTAAAAATGATAAACATAATCAAATTATAATCAAAAAATCTCCTTACGGTCCCTATATAAAAATGGATCAAGAAAATTTTGATGGAAACAAAATAATACATGCTACCCAACCTACAAATATGGACAGCATTGTAAATTTTCTTAGAGAATATCTCACCGACATGACAACACATATATATTTCTTTTCTCTAAAGAACTAAGACCATATTTCCAACAAGCAATGTCTAATCATTTCCAAAAATGTAAATTAATAGAATGTACAAAATTAGTCAACAATGTTAAAGAAGACGAAAGAAACTTACGCATAAAATTTAAACATGAAGGTAAAACAAATCATCGAGGTATAAACGAAACCCTTTTAAAATCCAATTATTATTGGAAATCAATGAAAACTGATGTTACAAACTACCTCAATAATTGCGAAAGATGTCAACGCTGTAAATATAATAGAAAACCACCTGACCAGCCTTTAGTGTTAACCGAAACACCAAGTAAACCCTTCGAAATTATACACATTGATACATTCATTGTAGGAAAACAAAAATTCCTAACATTCCTTGACAAATTTACAAAATTTGGACAAGCATTATCCTATCTAGGAAACGCAATCTCATGTTGCGAACAACTTGTAAAATTCTTTTCATTTTTGGTATTCCTAAAACTATTGTGTCCGATAACGGTTCCAAATTTCAAAACGAAGTAGTCAAAGGTTTATTAAAAGCTCATAACATCAATATTCTTTTCACAACCCCTAACCATCATGAGTCCAATTCTCCAGTAGAAAGACTACATTCTACCCTTATCGAACATTTAAGGATACTTCAAAATACAGACCCCGAATACAGATGTTATAAATCTAATGAATTACGCCATAATAGCTTATAACAGCACTATACATTCAAGTACAAATTTTAACCCATTTGAACTAACTCAAGGTCACACAGATTCTCGAGATCCCATGAACCTTGTAGCCTCACATGCTTTCACTGATTATATACATAATCATAAAAACAAAACACAAGTCCTCTATGAAAAAATAACCAAAGAGTCAAAACAACTAAAACAAAAAATAATTGACAAAGTCAATGACTCAAAAACAAATCAAAAATTAATTATTGGTTCGCAAGTATACAAAAAAGCAAGTTCACCAGCTAGTAAAATAAAAAACAAATTCACTGGACCGTTCACATTGACAGAAATACTTGAAAATAACAAAATACGTATCGAAAACCCAAAAACTAAACATAAAGAAATTGTTCACGTAAACGAGACTAAAATAGTACCCGTTTTTACAGATGGCGCTGGACCATCATCGGCACCTTAGCCACAAAAGTAAAGTTCAACGACCTAAACAAGCATCCTGGGATACTACCCTTCAAATTAGGCACAGCAAAATTAGTCGCTAGCCACTGGTCCTTTGTACAAAATATTGACCTACAACCTCTAATTTTAGAATTTAACACTCTAAAAACACAGACAAACAAACTGTCTTCACATCTTAAAAGTGACAGCGTTTATTTTAATGAATATCAAAACTCTCTAATACTTTTACATGTTATAGAAAAACGCATAGAAAATCTAATAAGTCAAATAATTCCTTCTCATACAAGTATTAGGAATAAAAGAGGTCAATTTAGGAATAAAAGAGGTCAATTTAATCCCTTAGGCTCTTTTATTAGAAGCATAACAGGTAATCTAGCATTATCAATTAATTTTAAAAGTCGTATTTAACAAATAGAAGAAACTATAAAAAAGGTAGACTTAGAAAATACACAATTTCATGAGTACTACCAAATATTCACATTTACTAATCAAATTACGCTGCTATACCAATCAATCTATAATATTTTAGATAAGATCGAAATAGCAATAACATTCTCTAAAGTTAATATACTTCACAACTCTATAGTTGATCCTTACGAGCTCTCAAAAGAAATTACGAGTCTAAGTAAAATAATACATACAAATAAATTACCTATACAGGGTGAACTTCAAAATATATTAATTCTTAAGAAATTAATTGAAATTAAAAGTTTTATAAAAAACTTTCAAATAACATTTCTCTTAGAATTACCTTTAGTTGAGGCAGAGACATATCAATATTATAATCTCTTCCCCTTACCAACTCCAACTAATAATTCATTCTTTACTAACATAATCTATAAACCTTACCTAGCACTTAGCGATATTAAATACGCCTACCAAGAAGAAAAAATGTCTTGAAGTAGTATCGAATGAATTCCTTTGCGAAAATGCCCACAGTAGGACTATTGAAGACCATCCGCCATATGCTGTCGAATTGTTAAAATTCACCAAAAATACCACTACTTGTCACCCGTTCAAAATCAAGCTGCATGAAGTACAAGCTACGAAAATTATTGATGGAAATTGGCTTGTCACCATACCAAGCCATATAATCAGTAAATCAATTTGCCAAAATCTTGAAGATAGCTTTCCACTTTTTGGTTCCTATCTACTAGCAGTTCCACCTGAGTGTGAAGCCCAAATACAATCAATGGTTTTTGAAAACTATAAGCCGTCACACTTGTCGTACGAAGAAGTGCATGCGACCATACAATTAGACGTCATCAATGAATAGCAACCGATATTCAATCCACCCACGATTGATTTGAACTTTGTCAATCTAAAAGCCACAGATGAAATCCAATCAAGCCTGAAGAAACAAAAAGAAAGCCTAGAAGAAATGTCTTACACTATATATGTGAAGAGAATACGTTTTTGGGCTGTTTTACTTTACATTTTTATTATTATTGTATTCATCTATATTTTATTCAAATATTGTATTTCAGGCAAACTTAAGAAGCTTCCAATAACTAAAAATCAAACAAATAATTCAAAAATCGAACTAGATGAATTCTAGGGTGAAATCACAACCATAAGGGATGTGCTCTCAACTAACGCGGGAGGAGTTACATTCTATTAAAACCCCTTTATCAGCGACCTTCTGAAGATTGCTAACTTGCAAGCTCAGCATTGCAAACATTATAAATATATCCATATGCAACTAAACGTTGTTGTTGTAATTCAGATTCGTCTCTGTACTTGTCGAAATAAAATTTTTAAAAAGTTCTTTTTTTAATATCAGAACAAAACTACTGTTGAGTTTTTACCTCGTTATCTTACATTTTTTAATATTTATTTACACATTTATTTATTTTCCATTTATATTTTCTTTATTGCTAAAAATGGCTGAAAGGAGAAATTATGAAAATTTTAGGTTAAATTGTATGTAGGTATCTAGTTAACTAGTAGTTAGTAAAATCTATTATAAAGTGTGGTAGGTATATTTATTCGAAGGGATAGGTGTTTTGCCTCTGGGTATTTAAATTAATTTTCCATGGATGCCATTGTCCTAACTATCGTTTTTCTGATAATTATTAAGAGAACAATCAGGATCTAAAAGGTGAAAATAATTTTAGGTATCCTGAGCGACGACAGCCACAATTCTTCAAGGCTGAAAAACAAATTGAATGATTATGGAGCGTTTATTCAGCCACGACCAAAATCATATAAAGAAAATCGCGAAAATGATGAAATCAACGTCGTGGCCTATGTCGAGGCGAACCCTTCAGTTTCATGTAGAACTATTGAAGCTGGAGTCGGTGTTATTAAGTCTAGAGCACAGATAATATTAAAGAAATACAAATTTTTTCTGTACAAAAATTTTTGCAATTGGTCTCACCTAAAAGTTAAAGAAAATGTAAATTTTGCAAGGATGGTTATATGGTCTGATGATGTATTTTTAATCGACAAAATACCAGATACTGACATCAGGAAAATAAGCATTTAGTATTTGAGCGGGAGCAACAAGGTCGATTTGCTTTAGTGTTGCATGCTACATTTTGGGCACACAACTCGTTTATCGAATATATGAAAGAGGTCTCTCAGGGGTTCGTTACATAGATATATTGCAGGAGGTAATACCGGAGTTGTTGGATAACGTTCCTCTGGCGCATTTAGATAATATCTTCTTTCAGCAAGATGGCGCACCTGCACATAATTCTAATTTCCTACGCCCGTTTTTGGAAAATCAATTTCCTCAAAAGTGTTTGAGGTAGGGCTATAAACAAGATAAGGTCTATAAAACCTACCACCGAACTATGGAAGAACTACGCGAAGCCACCGAAACGGCATTTCGAGATTTACAAGGGCGATCAATCATATTATTGAATGCTCTTAATCGAATTTCAAAACTGACTGAATTCAGTACCGAGAAAACTGATATCATTTTCAGCAATTCTTGTCAATACTAAATAAGAAGTAAACTAAACCATTAAGTATTTGTTTTGCTAAAGCTATATTTTAAAAAGTTTATGTCGAATTGTTGAGTTATGTTTAAATTGTTAAATTGTTGAAATGTTATGTCGAAATTGTTAAATTTAAATTGTTGAAATGTTAAATTGAATTGTTATATACTTGTTACTTGTTTTTGATGTTTTCTTAAAATTGTTATTGATATTTGGTAATATGTTTATATTAAAAATTTAGTAGAAAATCTTAATTGAAACACCAATTTAAGGTATCTATCTAAGTAGATCAAGGTAGTGGAAGAGATACAGCAAATGTTTATGTAAATTTTAGTCCAACGGATACAGATAAATACCACAAATTATATATTTGAAAAGCTAAAAAAACCCTATCGAACTGTCAACCAATATATAGGGTGTCCCATTTAAAAAAACAATATTGGTAAATAACTCAAAAATGGTAGGTGATAAAAAAATCTGACTACGCCACTGGATTTTACGTAAAAAACTGTGTAATAGGCAGTTTTAACCTTTTTGATATCTCAAACGGTAAGCGAGCTACGAAGGGGTCCCAAAATGCAGTATTTTCAAAATCACCCTGTATCTCAGAAACGAAGCGGCCTGGGAAATTTTTGTTTACGGCATCGTTAGTTTCACAAAAATCGAGCACGGTGTTGCAAAAACCGCAAGTCTCTATCTTTTCAAATAGCCGAGATATCCCGTAAAAGCATCGAAATTTGGACACCCTGTACGTAATAGATAATGGATATCCGGCCAAATAACCATCTTCTAAGCTATCAAAACTCCCGGTCAATGCAAGATCTGAATGCAGAACGAAGTAGCTTTATATAAACGCAAAATCCAATCAGAACGCAGGACACGTTAAGAACCGACCAATCAGGAAACTTAGCTGTCGTCAGTAAAATTCCAAATTTCAACTTAATTTTAAAAATACTTAGTAATCAGATACGAAGATGAAACTTGGCGGAAATACATACACATTTCATGCCTGTGAATTTCGATATCTCAATTATTTCTTATGGTTACAAACTTGACCTACTTTTTCAAAAATCTAAAATTTAATATTTTTACTCAAAAACCACTTCTTCTGAAAGCCTTTATCGAGGGAAACACACTGATAAAAGAATAATCAAAATCCACTAAGAAATAACAAAATTATTCCACTTTAAAATTTCGTGATTTGAATTAAAAAATTCGTTAACACGGCTTGAAAACCTCATACTTGTAAATAAACTTTTTTCCCTTTGAGATTGGCTAAGGGCCGTAATGCAATTTCGAAAAGGACTAACTAAATGTACATTCTTTAAAAATTTAAAGTAAATAATTCCCTAGGGAATAATCAATAAAAGAAAATTCAAAATTTGAGACAACTCGTTCTCCGAAAGGACGCCACGTCCATATCTCGGACGCTAATAGATTTTTGGAAAAAAGTCACTTTATAAAAGACTCCAAATCACAAAACTACCTGATACCAAATTTCAGCTTTGTAGTAAATTACGGAAGCGTATAAGGGCCACAATTTTTTTTTATTTTTAAATTCTGACTTTAAAGTCGGAATTTAACTAATTCCGAGTTTAAAGTCAGAATTTAACAAAATTCTGAGTTTAAAGTAGAAATTTAACAAAATTCTTAGTTTGAAGTCAGAAATTAACTAAATTCTGAATTTAAAGTCGGAATTTAACTTAATTCTGAGTTTAAAGTCAGAATTTAAGTTATTTCTGAGTTTAAAGTCAGAATTTAAGGAAATGCGTTTTTGACATTTCCTGTCAAACCTGAAATTGATGTCAGGAGATAAATAAGCGATGCATGTAAACTCATTTGAGATTTACCGAGCTTCAAAGGGTCAAAATGGTCATTATTTAAGCGCCATTTTCTCGAAAACAATTAAATTTAGGCATGAGAAAGGTAACTCAATAAGTGTTTGGATTTTTCAGAAAAATATAAAAATTTAATAAAATATAGGGCATTTCATTTAAAAAACGGATGATGCCTCGGGTTTGAGGTAGAAGCGGCAACACCAATATATATTTGTAAGAATGTATTTCTGTAAAATTCACGTTCAAATCGGCTGCCGTAAATCGTAATTTTTCTCATGTCTAAGTTTGTTTAAATTGGTGTATGTAGTGTTATTTTAAAGAGAAAAAAGCGTGTAGTTCAATCATACCATTTTGGTGACGTTAGTTCCGTAATTTGTGTCTAAAAACCACTAAATCATACTGTGTAGTAACATTTGTGTAGGAAAATCACCTGGTACAAAAAACTTTTAAGGTTTATTCTTATCAATAAAGCAGTAAATAATTTATTCAAATACAGTTACGTTCCCGTGAGAAATGCAATTCTGCATTTATGCACTTGCACTGAGCCGATGGATACTTCTTCAGGGAACACAATCCTTAGAAGAAACCAACAACCACATTCTTCACAACGTAATATTGTTGTAGAAGAACTATATAATCAATCAGTCGAATCGATAAATACCGATAATGATCAAAATGAAAATTTTCAAGCCAGCATTGCTGAATTTCAATATTATTACCCAGAATACACCAATCTAAGTCGCAATATTCGTATAATGACTCCAATACCGAATTTTCTTGTCTAGAAAATAACGCTTATGAAAATCAAATTGATTTTAATGAAGAAAATTTTAGGAGAACCAAATTTCCAACAACCAAACGTAATACTTTTAAATAATTACACAAATTCAGATTTACCAGTAATTTTTATACCCGAAATCAAAGCAAAATTTTTAATTGATACAGGTAGTGGCAAAAGTTTTATAAAGCCTAATTTAGCATACAAAATTTATTCAAATTTCATTTTTTCGGAACCTTTCTCATGCAAGGACAGCCCACGCTACGTCCATTCACAATGAAGTAATTAATATACCAATATTTCCTTGTTTTAATCATACAGGTAATCATAAGTTTTATCTTTTTGATTTTTCACCTAAATTTGACGGACTTTTAGGAATTAATTTTCTAACACATATTGGAGCGAATATAAATTTAAAACATTGTTCTTTAGATACTCAATTCCCCCACGCACATGTCAAAGAATCAAACTGCCTGTAAATCAATCAAATAGTTTAGGTATTTTAAAATATAGAGATTTTGGTTGCGCAGAGATGCCAGAAGCTTGTACAAGTCATTGACTCTTACGCAACAACTATAATTACAAATAGTCGCGAAAACCCAGTTAAAATAAAAATATTTAATCCCATAGATATCGAAACCATAAATGAAGTAGAAAACAACTTCATAGAAAAAATGGAAACTGATACGGAAATAAATGAATATATGGATAATACACAAAAACAAAACTTAAAAAATTTAAGATTGTCGCATTGTAATCAGGAGGAATACAGAGCTATTCGAAACTTGTGTTACGAATATCGTGACATATTTTATTGTGAGTGCATCCCACTTACATTTAATAATCAAATTAAACATAAAATAAACTTAACCAATGACACACCTATATATACAAAAACTTATCGATATCCTGAAATTCATAAAAAAGAGGTTAAAACCCAAATTAACAAAATGTTAGAGAACGGTATCATTCAAAACTCAACGTCACCGTGGAGTAGTCCAATTTGGATTGTCCCAAAAAAGATGGACGCGTCCGGTAGACGTAAATGGCGTATCGTTTGCGATTTCCGTAAAATCAATGAGCGCAGTATTGACGATAAATTTCCTTTACCAAAAAGACGGATATTCTCGATAAACTCGGAAAATCCCAATATTTCAGCACATTGGATCTGTCGCAACTGGTTCATCAATGAAGTAAGAACCGAATGATATGCCTAAAGACAGCCTTCTCAACCGATACAGGTCATTATGAATTTAGACGCATGCCTTTTGGCTTAAAAATGCGCCCTCTACATTTCAGGAGTCATGAACAACGTCCTTCAGGACTTCAAAATGAAATCTGTTCTGTGTATCCTTGATGACATAATAATCTTCTCTACGTCACTTCAAGAGCACATCGATAGATTAAAATCCGTTTTTGATAGACTTAGAGAATCCAATTTAAAAGTGCAGCTAGACAAATCAGAATTTTTACACAAAGAGAGTTGCTTATTTAGGTCACAAAATTACAAGCGAAGGTGTAAAACCTAATCCTGATAAAGTCACCGCAGTTAAAAATTTCCCCATACCAAAAACCCAAAAGACGATAAGTCATTTTTTAGGACTAGCCGCATATTATCGTAGATTCATCAAAGACTTCATAAAAATCACGAAACCCCTTACACTATGTCTCAAAAAAGGAGCGAAAGTTGAACACTCACCAGCCTTTATTCAATCCTTTAACCATTTAAAAGAATTGCTTATTAATGCTCCAATACTAAAATATCCTGATTTTTGAAAAACCCTTTGTCCTTACGACAGATGCCTCAAATGTAGCCCTAGGCGCTGTTCTCTCTCAAGGCAACCCGCCAAATGACAACCCTGTAGCATTCGCGTCGCGCACTCTAAATAAAACAGAACAAAAATACTCAACGATTGAAAAAGAACTTTTAGGAATCGTTTGGGCATGTAAATACTTTAGACCTTACCTTTATGGCAAAAAATTTAAAATATATACTGACCATCGCCCATTAGTATGGTTGTTTAACCTCAAAGAACCAAATTCGAAATTAGTACGTTGGAGGCTAAAACTTGAAGAGTATGATTATGAAATAATCTACAAAAAAGGGAAACAAAACACTAACGCTGACGCCCTTAGCCGAATTCAATTAAACGCAATCGAATCCGAATCATTAATAAATGACCCAGGTGATATAGACACCGACGTAACGCAATTCCTAAACGACCAATTTAACCCAGATATCCTTGACTCTGAAGTAATCTCACAAACAATAGAAAGACTAGAACACGAACCTGAAACAACACCCAAAATTAATATTATTTCTGACATTCTAATAACTCCACCTATAACACAACTAACCCATTCTAATATTCCAATAAAACCAACAGAAACAATACATAGTACAAATGCTAACGAAAATCATTCCAATATGACTATATTAGATGAAATTATTAATAATAAAGCTCATCAACTTATTATTAAAAAAGCACCTTATGACAAATATGTTAAAACCAAACGTGAAAATTTCGAAGGACATCAAATTTTTCACGCAACATTACCCACTAATATTACAGTAATTACTAACTTTTTGAAAGAATATTTAACAAATAAAACAACATATATTTATTTCTTTTCCAAAGAACTAAGAACCACTTTCAACAAACAATGAATAACCATTTTAAAAATTTAAAACTTATAGAATGTTCAAAATTAATAAATAATGCTCAACCTGACGAACGAGAATTACTAATTAAATATCGTCATGAAGGCAAAACAAATCATAGAGGAATCGAAGAAACTTGCAAATTTTTAAAAGCAAATTATTATTGGAAATCACTTAAGGCAGATGTAACAAAATACATCAATAATTGTGAAATCTGTCAACGATCAAAATATAATCGAAAACCACCAGATCAACCTTTGATATTAACCGAAACGCCAAGCAAACCTTTCGAAATTGTTCATATCGACATTTTCATCATAGGTAAACAAAAATTCCTAACTATTATAGATAAATTCTCCAAATACGCACAAGCCTTGCCTTATACTGGAAATGCAGTGTCGTACTGTGAACAGTTAATTAATTTCTTTTCCTTTTTACGTATTGCAAAACAAATAGTTTCAGACAACGGATCTGAATTTCAGAACGAAGTCGTTAAAGGCTTATTAAATACACATAATATTAAAATACACTTCACTACCCCTACCACCATGAATCAAATTCCCACACACACACAAGGCTACATTCCACACTAATCGAACACATTCGATTACTTCGAGAATCGGACCCCAATGCAGAAGTTACCAAACTTATGCCGTACGCAATTATTGCCTATAATAACACGATCCATTCTAGAACGAATTTTACCCCATACGAACTTGTATTTGGACACACAGACTCTAGAGATCCTATGGATTTAATACCCGCTCATGTATACACCGAGTATGTTAATAATCATAAAAATAACACACAAATTTTGTACGACAAAATTACAAAGGAATCACGAGAACTAAAACAAAAAATTATAGATAGGGCAAACAAGGATAAAACCCCGACTAATTTAATAATAGGCTCACAAATTTATAAAAAATCAGATAATCGATCTGGAAAAATAAAAAAGAGATATTTAGGCCCATTCATATTAACAGCTATATTAGAAAATAATAAAATACAAATAGAAAATCCCAAAAATAAATACAAAGAAATCATACATGTTAACGAAACTAAAATAATACCCCTTGTTCCAGATGCTGGACCATCGTCGGCGGCTACGTAAAATTCCACGATTTAAATAAACATCCAGGAATACTGCCCTTCAAAATGGGAACCGCTAAACTTAAATCCAATCACTGGACATTCGTTCAAAATATTAACCTAACCCCTTTAATTAACCAATTTCAAAATATTCAAAAGCAAGCGAAATCAATATATATAAACATTCAAAATAACAGCGAATATCATAAAGAATATTTTAATTCTTTTAATACATTATGTACACTTGAAAAAAGAATAGAAACTTTATTAGAACAAATTGTCCCAAATCAAGAAAATTATCGTATTAAAAGAGGTCTTTTTAACCCCTTAGGTTCATTCATAAAAAGTATAACCGGAAACTTAGACCAAAATGACGCAGAGCAAATTGATGCCAAAATCACGAAATTACAAGAAAATCAAAATAAACTAAAAATTGACGCTATCAATCAAATTACACTTCTAGAATCTACTATTAATAAATTTAAAACAATTGTATCTAATATCACACATAACCAAATGGTACTAAAATCAAATAGAAAATATAATTAATAAAGTTCAAATGAAACAAATAAGCAATCACGAATTTTATTTAATATATACAATAATCAATCAAATAACAACAATTTATCAATCAATCTACGATATTCTGAATAAGATTGAAATAGGTATCACTTTTGCAAAAATTAATGTACTTTATAACTCAATAATAGACCCAAATGAACTATTTATAGAAATAAAGAACTTACACAATCATTTAGGTTCAGATAACCTCCCTTTAGAAGTAACTTATAAAAATATACCTAATTTCGAAAAAATTATAGAAATTAAAAGTTTCTTAAAAAACTTTAATATTGTATTTATATTTGAACTTCCTCTTGTGGAATCGGAGATATATCAATATTTTAAGTTATTTCCTTTACCAATTCCCAATAATCGATCATTTCTTGTAAATATTCCTTATAAACCCTACCTAGCATTAGGCAATACAAAATATGCCCACATGGACCAAAGATGTTACGAAATCCAACCACAGAAATATTTGTGTAAAGAAGCCCACACCACGTTTGTCGAAGACAGCCCCTCCTGCGCTGTTCAACTTATCAAACATCACCCAAATATTACGTTTTGCCACCCATTCGAAACTCAACTGCACGAGATCCAGACAACAAAAATAATCGACGACAAATGGCTGATAACAGTACCAATACAAGTAATCGCCGTCATAAATTGTCAAAAATCCGAAGATAACATACCCTTATATGGTTCCTATCTTCTTGAGTCATCCCCAGGATGTAAAGTACGGATAAAGTCAATTACGCTTGAAACATATAAATCAAGCCAATTAACATTTAATGGAATTAATCTACCTACCCTTAATTTAAGTCTAATTAAGGAAAACCGAGATTCATTCTACAGCCCTCTTAGTATGGACTTAAACTACGTAAACCTAAAAACTACTAAAGAAATCGAAGCCAAATTGGAAAACCAAAAGAAGGCCCTAGAAGAAATGACCACAACGATTTATGTGAAGAAGACCAGTTTTTGGACAATTTTACTTTACATATTCATTTCGATAATTTTTATATTTTTCATATACAAAAAACTTAAAAAAGTCTAAGAAAAAACAATTAAATGCAAACTCTAATACTTTAGATATTGAAGAAAATAATAGAATTTTCTAAACTATTAATAATCTTTAAACCTTTTTGGAAATTTTTGAAAACACGTCTTTAAGAACGTGCTTTCAACTAAGAGGGGAGGAGTTACGTTCCCGTGAGAAATGCAATTCTGCATTTATGCACTTGCAATTCTTAGACTTTTATCTTTTCGTTCTCATGCAACATAAGCATTACTGAACTTATAAATATAACTAAAATGCATTTTGTAGCCAGTTCTCTTTGTACGCTTATGAAATAAAATTGATTTTTTAAAAATAATTTCTCGTGTTCCGAGTTGTAAACTATACATACTTTTTGTTGCGAGAGGAATTTTATGGAATCTTTTTATTTGTACCTTATCAGCTACTTACAGATAGAAGGGAATTCCCCTTTTTTTGACCTGGTCATTGAACTTGGAATTGAAATAAACATATAAATACCAGGGCTGTTTTAAATTTAAATTTAGTATATGCCGAAATTTAGCATAGGGGAAGATAAATTTTACTGTTTTGTATACATTGTTTCCTCTTGTTTATCCCAGTGTTACCTTAATTTCTCCTTGGACCCCCTGTCTATGTCTTGAATTAAATGTCCAGATAGGTCCCTGGATGAGAAGCGTGTGTCCATGTCCTATGGTCCCATATATGTATACTTTATCAATTATTAATAGTAATATCTCCAATTTTACCTATTTGTGATCTTTGTAATTTTAACATTTTTATTTTATTTGTAAATAATATATATCCATTGAGGAAATTACCACAAGAAAATTAAGTTTAAAATGTTGCCATCATAGATAAGAAACAGAATACTTTTTCTTAATGTGTGGCCTCGTGCTTCTGTACCTAGTAGTAAGAATTACCGATCAAAAGCATGGATCGCGCCTTCATGTGCTGCAAACTAAAGGAGTTCTCTAACTACTGCTGCACCGTCTGTCACGGCATATTTCACTCGAGTTGCCTGGAAAGAAACACCGAATCAGTTAGACTCGGTGGTTATCGTATATACTGCTCCATTAAATGTCAAGAGATCGCTTGTAAGAACAATGATATTATCAATACTCTCAAGCTAAATTATTAAAATTAGAGAAGGACTCTTCAGAAAAAGATGCTTATATTATACGCTTAAAGCGGCAATCTAACGACTTTACGGACCTGGTCACCGAGGCAGAAGAAAAGCTCAACTTACAACTTGCTGCTCAGTTGAACCACATTTCCGAACTCAACAAAACTATAGCAACTCTACGGGAACAGATCAGGTTGCTGAACGATAAACTGGAAGAATCTTCCTCATCCTCGACTAGACTTAACAACGATATTGCTGAGCTTACCAAGCTAAATAGACAAATGGTATCGTCGATTAGAACCCTAGAAAACGACAACATTCAAATTCAGCATGAAAGAAGCAAACTTCAACAAAAGATACTTGAACTCAATCTTACAATCGAGAATCTGAGCCAATCTGCTAACTCAAGTCACCTCAATATCTCAACCAAAAACAGCCCATCAGCAAAATCTCGCAAGCCACAAATATTAATTATCGGCGACGGCAATGCAAGGGGCTTATTGTCTATAGTGAAGCGCCTCACGGATGGTTTATATGACATCAACTGTCAGTGGTCCAATGATAAACTGTTCGACGACCGTATTCGAGAGTGTCAGCAGTTGATAGGGAGGTTTACCAGGTGTGATTTCGCCATCATATTCACAGGGGACAAGAACGCCCTTAAAGGAAAGCGAGTGGACTACAAACTTCTGCGCTCTCTTGTCGAAAATACCACAAATACTAACTTGTTTATTTGTGGGTCACCTCTGCATAAAGATCGCCCAGTGCTAAACGGGATAATTCGTGATTTCGACTTTAGTATCTTAAACTGCATCCGTGATCTTCTGCATTCGTACTTCATCCCAACAAAAGTTACAGCAGAGTACGGCTTGCTTACTTTCGAAGAAAAAAAAGAACTTATGCAACTCGTCCTGAACACAATGAAACGAAGCAATCTCTCCATCTCAACACAAGAATCACCAGCAAACAACGTAGAGACTCTAGATTTTGATGTGAATATTACCTCATCTAATAAGCAAAACGTTTTAAGTGTTACTCCTAGTCATATCAATGATCCTATTAATACTATGCAAAATTCAAATTTTCCAACTTCGCCGAAACTTCATCCGTAGCTCCACACAAAGAATTAGTTTCCCTGTACTATCAAAATGTACGGGGTCTTCGAACAAAATCTCCGATTATACTTTCAAATTCCTCTGCCTGTAACTACGAGGTAATCATGCTTACTGAGACCTGGCTCAATGACAGCTTTCACAATTATGAATTCTTCGACCTCAAATATGAAGTCTTTAGAAAGGATCGAAATTACAACTTACTAGACTGTCAGCGCGGAGGTGGTTGCTTGATAGCCATTCTATCCCACCTACAATCTTCACTTATAGACACCCCTGCTGCTACACACTTTGATGACATATGGGTCAAGACAGAGGTAAATCAGCTCCAGATTGTCATCGGGTGTGTCTATTTTCCACCAAACTCCTCATTAGACTGCTACATTTCTTTTTCCGATCGGTGCGAAGCCTTAAAGATTAGATTCAAAAATCATAAATTTATCATCAGTGGAGATTTCAACCTTCCTTTAATCGAATGGTCTCTTGAATCCGACATAGTTGTCCCAGCGAAAATTCAGCCGGCCACGGCTGTAACCATGATTGACACAATGTGTCTCCTCGAATTCAATCAAATCAACTTCGTTCTGAACTATCGCCAGCGCTTGTTAGACCTAGTATTTGTCGACGATTTTGACTCTATTACGGGCAAACGTTCCGACTTTCCTTTGTCCACTATTGACACTCTGCATCCACCACTAAATATTTCCCTATTGCATAGAAACTCCTCCCTCTCCGCGACAATGTTACTGGTCATACCTTTCTATTCCATAAAGCCAACTTCCAAGGTCTTAACAGTTTTTTCGCTGAAACCGACTGGTCCTTCGTTCAGAACTCCGTTGATATTAACGAAGTTGTACAGCAATTCCACGACGTTGTGTCTGAGGGTGTAATCAGATTTGTGCCCAGAAAGAAAACCTTCGGTAACAAATACCCTATTTGGTTCGACCATACTCTTCGCAAACTGATCGGCCAAAAAAACAAATTATATGCTAAATACAAAAAGACCTTGCTGCAGTCAGACTACCTAGCTTACTCGAACAAACGCCGCGAAGTCCGTGTCAGAACTGATTGGTGCTACCTCATCTTCGTAACCAATTCTGAGCAACTAATGCCAGCTAATGCAAAACGTTTTTGGTCCTTCATTAAAAATATGAATAATAAATCCGTTGGTTTGCCCAATTCAATGTCATTCAAAAGCAAGGAGTTTAAAAACTCGTTGGACATAGCAAACGCCTTCGCAGATCACTTTCAAGCCAGTTATTCCTCTCATGAAAATGTTAACTTGAACTCTATTGACACGCTCCCATTTTTTTCCTCCTTGTCCTCTCATACCTTCACCGTTGATGAAGTAGCCGCAAAACTGAAAAATCTTGACACCAGCAAGAGTGCTGGTCCCGATGGCTTGCCGCCATCTCTCTTGTCAGCTTGTTGTGACACGCTCTCAGCTCCCCTGTGCTCAATCTTTCAAAAATCTTTCGACTCGGGGACATTCCCTTCTGCGTGGAAATTTTCCAACCTAGTACCAATATACAAAAAAGGGTCCAAAACTGACATTTCAAATTATAGAGGCATATCAATGATCTCCTCTATTCCAAAAGTATTCGAAGCCATTCTGACCGAGGAAATATTCGCCACTTACTCTGATTACATTTCCCCAAACCAACATGGATTCTATAGGGGCCGATCCACAGCAACCAACCTCGCCATTTATCAAGATTACCTAGTCTCTTCCCTTGAAGCTGGCCAGCAAGTCGATTCTATCTATACCGATCTGTCGAAAGCTTTTGACAGTGTGTGTCACAGGCTGCTACTAAGAAAGCTTTCCGACATTGGAATATCAGGCAATTATTTGAACTGGATTAGCTCCTATCTGAGCAACCGTAAACAACGTGTTTTAGTACATAATTCGGTATCTCGTGTCATATCAGTCGCGTCCGGCGTGCCTCAAGGGTCCCACATTGGCCCAATTTTATTTCTCCTATTTATCAACGATGTCACGTCTTGCTTTATTAACAGCATATGTCTTCTTTTCGCCGATGACCTGAAAATTTTCACATCCAACAGCTTGGACAATTCTGCACTACAGTCTGACTTAGACCGATTTGTCTTTTGGTGCAAGACAAACCTTCTCACTATTAATATAGCTAAGTGTTCCTGTATTCACTTCTCGCGATCCCAGAACCCCATACTAAATACTTACAGGATTAACGACTCACTCCTAGAGGTTTCGTCCACAGTTAATGACTTAGGTGTAACATTTGATAGTATGTTAACCTTCAACGAGCATATCGATTCCATTGTATGCAAGGCCTTCCGAATGTTGGGATTTATCAGGAGGCACTCCCGATGCTTCAACGACACCAGGGCCATCATATCACTGTATAACTGCTTTGTCAGGAGCTACCTTGAATACTGCTCCATCATTTGGCACCCTCGCTATGCATGCCACATCGAGAGAGTTGAAAGAGTTCAACACAAATTTTCTAATTACTTGTTAAGTAAATTTCACTTTCCATATCAAAATGTAAATTATAGTACGAGATTACTCCTTTGTGGTATGCAAAGCTTAGCTGAAAGACGCAGACAAGCTCTCCTTCTGTTTGCTTTTAAACTTCTCAACGGTACTATCGACTGCCCTATCTTGCTGGGTCGGGTAAGCTTTCTGGTTCCAGTTCGACGCACACGGCATACCTCCCTTTTCTTCGTTAGAAGACACCGTACCAATTACGGCCAAAATTCCTTTATTGACCGTCTATGTCACAACCACAACAAATTTTATAATGACTGCGACATTTTCAACATGAGTCTTCCTACCCTCAAAAGATTCCTGAAGTTCGGCACAACTTAATCATTTTATTTCATTTTACTAATTTGCATTTTGCATCTTTTGTAGTATTGCAGATAATTTGTTGTTTTTCTCTTTTAGTTTAGTTTTTGTGTTATCTTCTTTTTTTTTTTTATATTTGTATACCATTTAGAATCCTGTTTCTGTAGTGTATTTATGAATAAATAAATAAATAAATAAACACCGCGCAATTTAAAATATTTTATAACGAGAGTGTATTATATTCATCTATGGCCAGAGCCAAATTCTCAAAACATCCTATTCGTTGAGTGTTCAGATATTTCCAATAACTTGAATCACCCTGAAACAGAGGAGGAGATCTGTCAGTATGCTTCGTTTTTATTTCTAAAAGCGAGACATCGTTTATCGTTTTGTATTACCTTTTTTATTTTGTGAACCTTTTAATGTATATGTTTTCTTGTAAGTATATGCTGTTTTTTATTCTTTTATGTACCTTTTGGTGTATATGTATTGTATATGTGGTTTTTTAATAAAAATTTTCTAAAGTTCAATATGGCTTTTTTTCAGCAACAGAAATAAATAAAAATATATAAAATGAACTAATTAAACATATGTTTAATTTGTCAGAGACTTATTTAACACTGAAAAATCAAAATAGGAAACTTTTATTTTGTACCCTCCCCCTTTTATCATTTTTTAACTATCTATAGTTTGGTGGTACAATTCATAGCGCATTTGCCATTATTCAAACAAGAATATTGAACTTGTTTTTTGGTTCCAGTTTGTTAAGCAATCGTACGGGCTAAATTCTGACTTTATACTCAGGATTTTGTTAAATTCCGACTTTAAACTCAAATTCTGACATTAAACTCAGAATTTAGTTAAATTCTTACTTTAAACTCGGAATTTAGTTAAATTCCTACTTTAAACTCAGAATTTTGTTACATTCTGACTTTAAACGGAGAATTTTTTTAAACTCCGACTTTAGACTTTAAAAAATTATGGCCCTTCTACGCTTCAGTAGTTAATAAATTAAATGTCACAACCACAACAAATTTTATAATGACTGCGACATTTTCAACATGAGTCTTCCTACCCTCAAAAGATTCCTGAAGTTCGGCACAACTTAATCATTTTATTTCATTTTACTAATTTGCATTTTGCATCTTTTGTAGTATTGCAGATAATTTGTTGTTTTTCTCTTTTAGTTTAGTTTTTGTGTTATCTTCTTTTTTTTTGTATATTTGTATACCATTTAGAATTCTGATTCTGTAGTGTATTTATGAATAAATAAATAAATAAATAAACACCGCGCAATTTGAAATATTTTATAACGAGAGTGTATTATATTCATCTATGGCCAGAGCCAAATTCTCAAAACATCCTATTCGTTGAGGACAAAATGCACAAAATGGTTGTCATTGGTCTAGAGCTGCAGGAAAGGAGTAACCGTGACGTCGGCAGGATTTTCATATAAATATAGACCAACATCTGAATTAGACGTGGGCGGTCCGGGTCTGGTGATGTTTTCGGTCCATTCGGATCCAGTCCGCTCGTGGACCCGTTCTAATGGATTCGTTCACGGGTCCATTTAGTTCCGATGTCTTCTTTAAGTGTGTTGAATTATATAATAATTATATGTGTATTCACTTTGGATAGGAATTATGAGCCTAGCAAAATGTAATTCATGCGACCATTGTGAATAAACTTCGGTAATAGAAGATGATTGATTAGGAACAAATTAAAATATTTAAAGTTTATTAATAAATATAAATGTATTTTTCGGGTGCTATGTATTTACTATGCCTATTTGCAGAGTTGCAGAATTTGTGTAATGTAAGTAACCAATATATGCATATGTACGTGAAATCAATTTTAAATATTGTTTTCCACACATAAAATAGTTATAACTCTAAATAACGAGACTCGAGACAAACTCCTAATTTAAACTAAAGAAACACTGGTGCATTTTTATATTTACAGCATAAACGAATGCCTCATTCAAAATGTATTAGAAATATTATTTAACTAACTTATCCTTTCTAATCAAAACATTCTAATAAAAATGTTTAAAGAAGCTTATAAAACGTTTCCAATTTCTTTGAGAGTACAACATCTATTACTGCTCCAAAAACATCCGATTTTATCTGTCGGCATCGATCGGTAACACTGCGGAACCATGTTGAATACAATTCAATTTGTACCAATATTTTATATTTTAGTCTGGCTAGCTTTTATTAAATTTTAAAAATAAAACTATAATTATTATATTTAATTATTTACTTTAAAGTAACGGTTATAAATTGTAAGCTCATAACTGAGATTATTGACATACATTTGTCTACATATCTGCTAGATGCTAAACCCTAAAACCTCAGGTAAAATAATTATTCTTTTAACTGTGCTAAAACGTACGATTAGGATAACAATTCCCCATCTTGTAAAGAATTTAGATCTACGCGGATCCAGTCCAATCGCGGTGCTGCGAAATCGATGTTAACGTTAACATTCAGTCAGTGGCAGCTTATTCCTGACGCGTATGGACCCGGTCCGATTTTGATACTGGATTCGTCCATCCGGGTGACTGGATTCGTTCAATCGGACCATGTCCATTCGGAACGGCGCAAGTCTAATCTGAATCTTTAGTAGATCACGATTTGAACTCGTTAGTGACACATGACTTAATAGCCCTTCTTAATCACCGGTTGATTTATTCTTAGTGACTCAGCCAAAGACCCCTAGAGGAACATTGCACTTACGTTCCCATCGTTGGAATTCGCCGAGTTTTTGTACTGAAAGGGTCCCTTGCACTTAGATTCCGAGTAGGGATTATGAAGATCGTCCTCGGAGATTAGATCTGGTTCTCTTGATCTATGCTCCAGTATGGGGGGTATAAAAGAAAAAATTAATGACGCATTAATTGCGCGCAGAAGTAAAGGGTAAGCCAAGTCTCTGGTCTCCTTCTTTTAAGCGTTCATCAAGCCAAAGTGTTCAAGTGTAATTGTTTAAAAATGTGTGGTTCTTGGCGCAATTTGTCATTATTAGAATTTTTCGCAATTTTTGAAACGTAACTTTTGCCCAACTTTGATATTTAAAACTTGTATATTTTGACTTTAATTTGCTCTTAAATATTTTGATATTTTAAACCTGATAAATACTTATAACTATTATTAACAATTGTGATTTTTACATATTTGTGACTTAAATATTTACCGTTTTTTGACTGTAATATTTTTGCAACTTGATAGAGACTATTTGCTCTATTTTGACTTGTATATTTTTGTGATCTACTCTTGGTTGGGCGAATCATATTTTTTACTGATTTTGACTTTGCAAAAAATTAATTGGATTTTCTCTAATCATGTTAATTTTGTAAAAACTAGTTCAAACTTTTAATTGTTTTTATAATAATTAACTTTGATTCTTGTAATATTAGAATAAGGTTTAGTTTTTAAGTACGCTTGGTGAATCCGTTCTTAATTAATCTTAAACTTTCCAATCCAGAGATTTTGGCACGTCAGCTTCCAAAGTTCTCAAGTGGTAAGCAGACAGTTCATAGACGCCTTAGAGGGGTCGCTGTCTGTTTGCTTGCAGGTTAGTGATAATGTCTACTGTTTGGCGACGTAAATATTGACATGTTTAATGTAGATAGTTCAGCTACCCAGTACTTTTTAAGTATGGTGGAGGGTTTAAACATGAGCCAATTAATTAACGAACCGACACGGATAACACAGCGGTCATCTGCATTACTAGATATTGTTGTCGCCAGTAATGCTGAAAGTGTAGAGAGGTGTGGTGTAAAATCCTTGGACCTATCGGACCATGATCTCATATGCTGTACGTTAAATTATAAACCTAAAAAACTGAACCTACTTTTTATTCATTTAGAGATTATAAAAATCTTAATGAACATCTATTAAATAGAGACTTGCAGGGATTACCTTACAAGATATATTTTTTATACAAGATGTTAATGATAAAGTTACATTTTTAAATCGCCATCTTATTGATTTATGTATCAATCATGAGCCGTTAAGAAATGTACGAATTAGCAAACCAAAAGCTCCATGGTTAACCGGCAACTTAAAATGTATGATGATACTTAGGGATCGAACCAAAGCAGAGTTTAGAAAGACTAAGAACATAGAACATTGGAACTGTTACAAAACGCTAAGAAATTTGACAAACCATAGCGTCTCACGTGAAAAACGGGCCTATTATGAAAATATGGCTAATAACAAAGATCCCAAATCCATGTGGAAAGAACTCAAGTCATTAAATATTAAAAAAAAATAATAACAAGGTGTTAGCAAATACTTTTTGTGATCCTGAATCCTCTTTGTCATAAGGTTTTACAAACACAAAAGCCATGCTATCTTCTTAATAAGCTCTCTTTTCGAGGCAATGTCCATAACATCAACATTAGATATAAGAGCCAACTCACCGTTCCAGCGCACAAAACAGCACTCTTTGAGCGGTCTTTTAACTATGACATCGTATGTCTGTACAATCCGTTACCGGAGAGACTTAAATCCCTTAGCCAAAAAAAGTTTCGTATGGAAGTTCGAAAAATGCTGTTCAATAGTCAGCTAAACTGAATTATTATTTACCTTCCTGTGCTAATATATATGCATATTTATTTTAATTTTATCTTAATTTTATTTTATTATTAAGCTGTTATTATAAATGTGGAATAATTAATAGTTTTATTATAAATTTCGCTTGTAATATTATGTTGTGAGACTATTGATAGCGACTTTTATACCCAGCTGTGACAACCGCATCCTAATCTGTGTCATTGTTTTCCTGAACTGTGTCGATGCTTATATGATTAGACTTTTATGACTTTAAAGGGATAAGTGTTAAAGCACAGTTTCCAAGTCAGAACTTCCCATTTTTGGTAACTATTTTTTTTTTAAATGTAAATTGTATTAAATATTTCCTGTATGTTATCAAATAAAGATATTTATTATTACTATTATTATTATAATATTATATAAACAAGGCCAAATAGAGAAATAATGATTTCTATAATAATACACATAATAGATAATGGATATCTGGCCAAATAACCATTTTCTAGATCAAAACTCCAGGTCAATGCAAGATCTGAACGTAAAACGAAGTAGTTTTGTATAAACGCATATTCCAATCAAAACGCAGGTCGCGTTAAGAACCGACCAATCCGGAAGCACCACGCCAAGCTTCTCTAGACCCGCTTAGTTGGCGTCACTAAAGTTTCCAACTTTCAACCATAATTAAAAAATACTTATAAAGTAAACGTGGTGGAAATATGCAATTTTTTACGCGCTTTACGCCTACTTTCATTTCGATATCTCAATTATTTTTCATAGTAATAAACTTGACGTATTATTTCAAATATCTAAAATTTAATATTTTTACTTAAAAACCACTTTTTCTGAAAGCCCTTATCTAAGGAGGAATTAAGAAATACGTTAGGACGCTTCCAAAATGTAATACATGCAAATAAACGTATTTCCCTTTGAGATTGGCCAAGGGCCGTAATGCAATTTCGAAAGGGATAATCTAAACACACGTTCTCTAAAAATTTGAAGTAGATATCCCAATTCTCGAGGGAATAATCAATAAAAGAAAGTTAAAAATTTGAGACCACTCGTTCTCCGAAAGGACGCCACATCCATATCTCGGAAACTAATAGGTTTTTTGAAAAAAATCACTCTTGATAAAACACTCCAAATCACAAAAACTACATGATTTCAGTTGATAAAAACCGAAAGAAATTAATTCTTCAATTTTTGGACTTTTAGCAAAAACAAAAAATTAAATTTTCGAATATCAAAACGGGACTTTCACTAAAAATTAGCCCTTATTAAAATAAGCAGATTTTATAATGAACACTTTTGCGTAAGAATCAATAGAAAACCAGGAAACAGGCCTTGGAAGCAGAGCCCCGCGTCCTGCAGAAAAATTCCATTATTTCAGAAACCACTGATAGGAAAAATCCCAATCTTTCACGGATTAATTAATTAACTAAAATACAACGTTTAAAACACATTTTAAAGCCATGCTAGTTTTTTTCTGGAAAAAATAAAAAGGTTATCCGAAAATCATGAAACTTGGCCGAAACGCAGATGTGATGCCCATTTTGGAAAAAATACTGAACTTGTAAAATACTGAAAACCATGGCTCCTGTGGGACTTCAAAGTATCTCAGGAGATGCAAATTGATTATTATTATTGTTATTATTTGTTGGAAGCCATTTGTGGCATTATTTTTATTTCTATTTGTTTGTCTTCACCGGGGCGAAGGGGAAACAAATATATTTTTATTTTTATTTTTCTTTAGACAACTACTCTGAGTAACTTTGTTCTGATTTTATTTTTTTTATCGCTTAATTTGTTGAAAACATAAATTTCATAAATGGCTTATTTTGGCCTAGCCATTATGTCTTAAAATTTCAGATTTTTCGCTATTACGATATGGTCTAGTGGTCCGAGTTGGTCGTAGTGGCAGGATACCTTTGGATTAAATATTCCATTTAATTTTAAAGTAATTTTTTCATATATGAGGGTGATTTAAAGGGGTGTGTCTAATTTGCTGATCTAGAATGAATAACTGCGAGGTACTAGGAACACAGCTACAGGTGAGTCAAAATTGATACAGGTTCTAACGGTCGATAATACTTTTTGCCAGGTGGACCACCGATCCTCTGTCAATGTTCAAAAAGGTATTTTACTCTTTAACATTTCTACAAAAAAGTTGCCAGATACTAGACAAATAGCTGTAGGTCAATCAAAATCTGCACAAGTACCAACCATCGATAGTACTTTCAGCCAGATGGACCACCAATCCTCTGTTAATGTTTAAAAAATTACTTTACTCTTTAACATTTTTACAAATAAGGTACTACACAAACAGCTATAGGTAAATCAAAATTTGCACAAGTACTAACCACCGATAGTATTTTCTGTTAGGTGGACCGCCGATCCTCTAACAATGTTCAGAATGCTACTTTACTCTTTAATATTTTAAAAAAAAAGTTGCCAGGTACTAGACAAATCGCTGTAGGTCAGCCAAAATTTGCTCAAGTCTAACCACTGATAGTACTTTCTGTCAGGTGGACCACCTATCCTCTGTCAATGTTCAAAAAAGTATTAGGTACTAGACAAATAGCTACACATTAGTCATCATTTGAACAGGTACTAAACATGGATAGTTATTTCTGTTAGGAGTACCACCGATCCGTTGTCTACGTTAAAAAGTGTACTTTACTTCTCAACATTTTTAGAAAAAAGTTTCCAGCTACTAGACAAATATCTCTAGTGTTCTACTGCGCATTCGTTTAATTCGGAATTTTTTTTAACGCATGTCCTGTAGCTGATTGTTTATTCATAAAATTTGTGAGTCCGGACCTGCGGTCCATTTCTATGTCCAAGTCTTCTTCGCATGTGGAGGCAAGATCAATTTCCCTTCCCGAATTGTGAGTATTTTCTGGGAGAGAAAAATCAAAATCGAGCAAAGCTACAGGGGACTGAAGGTCTCTTTCTGGTTTGCAAAATTCTAATCTACTATCATTAAAAACTGTATATAGAGAACAGCGCTGTAGGCGAACGTTGTCGAGCAACATACTGTGGGCCTTTGCTCAGAAAGGGGGGTCTAGTTGCTGGGCATTGTATTAACTACCATACCTTCTATGCAAACCACTTCAGAAATTGCAGTGGCCGTGGTAGACAGTGTAGAAAAAATTTAATTTGATTATACAAAGTTCGGATAAACCGAACAAAAAAAAAATTATGTAGCAACGGGCTGACAGTCGGGGTAAAGTCAGATCTTAAAATTAAGAAACGCTACCGGGTGGATACCTATCTCTTACCCTAAGATACAATATTTTAAAAATCTTAAGGATTTATTTACTTATAAATTCCTGCTTGCTAATATGGTTTTTACACCGTGTGTAGGCGTTACTAAGTGGGTTCACCATTAAGACCTTTTGATTTCGAGTCGTAAACGTTCAAGAAATCACCTTGTGCACTGTCACTTTGAGTGTTCAGCTAGAGTACTATGTAGTACTTTAAGTTTTAGAGTTTTTGCTCAACAGTTTTTTCCTACTAAAACAAGTGATACCGTAGAATACACTTGTCTACTGTCTTTTGCTTTGTTACAAATAGTTTTTGCTCAAAGAAAAATTAACAAATCACACGTATTTGTTAGATCACTTGTGACTGCAAGCAGTTAAGTCCTTTTTTACGTAAAACAACTTAGAATCAAATTTACAAAAATTATTTTACTCTAAAACGAACTAACTAAACTGAATATTTTTTCCTAATATTCAAAAATACGTAAATATGGATAAAAATAGAATAACTAGTAAAATATGCAAAAGTAAGTAATAAGAAAACATATTAAAACTCAGAAAAAATTAATAAATATTTTTAAAATCCAAATTTAAACTAAAAAAGATTTTCTTAAAAATCAAGCTTGTCTTTCCTACCTGCAAATCCACCCGGGTCACGCCGCTTGGGATTTTTATAACGCGAAAATAGTTATAGTATAAAACTCTTAAAGTTAAAAAATTTGCAAAAATATTGTAAGTTTATGATAACGATAAATATTATAAAAATGTGCGCAAAATATATATCAAAAAATACACAGAAGAGAACTTCGGAAGCTGACGTGCTAAGATTTGTGGAGGGAGAGTTTAAGTTTAAAAGAACGGATTCACCAAATGTACTTAAAACTAAACCCTATTCTACTAATACAAAATCAATGTAAATTTTTTATAACAAATAAATGTTGAAACAAGTTTTTATCAAATAACGCAAATAGAGAAAATCCAATTAAGTTTTATCAAGTCAAAAATCAGTAAAAAATGTAAATCGCCCAAGCAAGGGTAGATCACAAAAATTAACAAATCAAAATAAAGCAAAACGTCACTAGATAAGTTCCAAAAATATTACAGTCAAAATCGGTAAATGTTAAATCACAAATAATCAAGAATCACAATTATTAATAATAGTTATTAGCAGTAAAATCATGTTTTAAAATATCAAATTAGTATGAGAAAATCAAAGTCAAAAATATGAGCAAATATTTCAAGAATCAAAGGTTGAGCAAAAGTTACGTTTCAAAAATTGCAAATACAATTATACCTGAAGCACAAATTGTTAAACAATTACACTAAAACAGTAGTTAAAAATTCTGTGGGTTAGTTAGAAGGAAATCTGTATATAGAGATGAACTAGGCTTGATGAACGCTTAAGAGAAGTAGACCAGAGACCTAGCTTACCCCTTTTTCTTCGCGCAATTTATACAGCCAATCCTCTTTTTTCTTCCAAATACCCCCTACTGGAGCATAGATCAAGAGAACCAGATTTAATCTCCGAGGACGGTCTTCACAATCTAAGCCCTACTCGGAACCTAAGTTCAGTACAAAGACCCGGCGAATTCCAACAATGGGCACGTAAGTGCAATGTTCTCTACGTTGTCTTCGGCTGTGTCACTAAAAATGGCAAATAAGAAACGCAATATATAACTTCAACCGCTGATTATGGAGGGCAATGAATACATGTGTCACTAACGATTGGTAAACGCGATCTGCTAAAGAGCCAAATTTCTGTCTATACTTATATGAACGGTTACACCTTTTTTGCAGTTCTAGACCAATTACAGTCTTTTGGGGCGGAGTTTGGTGAACGAAACTGTCGACAATTTTTTTCACCTTTTTTCTACCAAAATTTTTAGTGTTAATATCTCCTGAGATACTTTGAAGTCCCACATGAGCCATGGTTTTGAGTATTCTCCCATAATGGCCATTACTTTGTCTGCGTTTTGGCCAAGCTTCATAATTTTAGGACTTTTTTATTTTTCTAGAAAAAATCAAATGTGTTTTAAACGTTGTATTTTAGTGAGTTAATTAATCTGTAAAATATTGGGATTTTTCCTATCAGTGGTTTCTTGCACTGGACATTTTCCTGCAGGACCCGGTGGTCTGCTTCCTGGGTTTCCATTGATTTTTTGGCAAAAATGTTTATTATGAAGAATGCTTGTTTTAATTAACTTTTAGTGAAAGTCCCGTTTTGATATTTGAAAATTTAATTTTTTGTTTTTGCAAAATTCCGAAAGTCCAAAAACTGAAAAATTAACTTTTTTAGTTTTTTATTTATAATGCTGAAATTCGTATAATGCTTGTCCACGTTACCGGATCGGGCTATTCGGTTGCATGTTCGTTTTCAACCGCTCAGCTGTGGGCCTGCCAGATAGGTCGCAGCATTGTCTATCGGTCGAAAGTATAGGAGTCCGTATCCATCAGCAAGCTCTACATCCATCAGTACAGATACCGGATACAGGTTCGTGGATTCATATCCTTTCGGACCAACCCATCTCTAGATCTTGCATTGACCTGGAGTTCTGATAGTCTATGAGATGGTTATTTGGCCGAATATCCATTATCTTTTGTGTGTATCACTATAGGAATCATTATTTCTTGATTTGGCCTTGTTGTTATGCTTTTTCTGTGTAATTTAGCTTGAAAAATTCGATATTAGGACACTAGGTGAGCTAAAATATGCACAGGGACTATCCATCATAGTACTTTCTGCCAGGAATTCCACCGATCCTCTGTCGATGTTAACAATGGTACTTTTCTCTTTAACAAAAAAGTTGCCAGGTACTAGACAAATAGCTATACCTGAGTCAAAATTTGAACAGTTACTAAACATCGATAGTACTTTTTGTCACAAGTACCACCGATCCTCTGTCAATGTTCAAAATGATACTTTACTCTTTAACATTATTACAAAAAAGTTGCCAGGTACTAGACAACTTGCTATACATGAAACAACATTTGCACAGGTACAAAACATCGACAGTACTTTCTGCCAGGTGTAATATCGATCATCTGTCAATGTTCAAAAGGGTACTTTTTTACAAAATTGTTGCCAGGTACTAGACAAGTAGCTATATTGAGTCAAAATTTGCACAGGTACTAAACATTGATGGTACTTTCTGCCTGAAGGACTACCGATGCTCTGTCGAAAAGGGTTTACTCGGGGAACGCGACAATTATTTTTTCTGAATTTAGTATTTTATTTTATATTTGTTTATCTTTTATTTATTTTTTTTAAGAATTTTTATTTTTAATAAAATCAATAATAATTACTTAAATATTTATATAAAATTATCTTTATAAAGTATGTCCCGCACCATATATTAATTAAATGTCGTTTTTGTACCATCTTGGTACCATTAAACTGCCTTTCTACCATTTTTGTACCATTAAATTGAAGGGTACCATCAGGGTTGGGAACGTATAATACGTTTTGTATAATATGTATTATACGTAGCGTAAAATACCGTATAATACGTCGCAGTATAAAACTAAGGTATTATACAGTATAAAAGGTAAGTTTCACAGTATGCAGTTAGTTGCACATCGCCTTTGACGATTTAAGAGTATTAGGTTCGTTTTTGGTTGAATAAAACATAAAATGTATATTGTATATTTTTATATATTATGTATTATGTATATATATATATATATATATATATATATATATATATATATATATATATATATATAACATAACATACTTAACGTAACATAACGTGACTCGTGCTAATATTCGCAGAATTTAGCATCATCTTGAATTTTTTAAGAATAATATACTTTAACTAGTTTTTTGGACCTTTCTGCACTCAATCTATTACGCAATTTATTATGCACATAAGACCAATTGCTAAATACGCGTTCTAACTGCGCAGACGAAGCCGGAATTGATAACAGTTTTTTAGCAAGAGAACTTAAATTATTACATTTTTTTGATGCTAAATCCCATTACAAAAATGGTTTGTTACATAAGCCCGCCTTTCCATTAAGTACTTCAAAAATTCCGGTATTGCTACTAAACTTAACTAAATCCTCCAGGCCTGTCGCATCTAGATTCTCAAGCAGATAATCGTTCACCAAATCTACTTGTTGTTCATTAAGTTTTTTGCCTCTGTAAGATGGGTGCAAATAATTCGCAACTAGGAGCGGAACTTTTAATGCGTATTTCCTCCTTTTATTTAAATATTCTCCTGCTTTTTGGAACTTTGAGGGAAATTCAAGGTTCAGCCACACTTCTGCAGCGCATGCAATGCTTGCTGTCGACGATTGACATTTGTTGATCAATATGCATACTGGGTCCAACAATGAAACAGCTTCGGTAACGTTTTTGATAAACTGTTGATCAAAAATTAGAGCAGTTAAATGGGCTGGAATCGCTTTTTCAGGGTTCTCTGAAATGACACGTTTGATATAAGGAAGATTCTTCAAAAAACATGAAAATGAATCCCTATTTGAGCACCATCTGGTCTCGCAAGGTAGACTGATTTTTGAGCCTCCAAATTTTAAAATTTGTGCTTCCATATCAGGGCCATTGAATTGTTTTAAGATGGATGTTACTCGAGTAGCTAATTCACTAGGTAAAATATCCTTTGCCAGTAGCTGACCTGTGTGAGAATTACAAGTTAAGTGAATTATATTGGTTAATCTACCCATTTTTATCATATTAGCAGCATTATCACTAACTACTGCAAATATTTTTGTTTTGTACATTTGCTCTGCTTGAGTTTTTGCAAATTCAATTATCTCTGCTAATTTCTCTCCAGTTTCTCTTTCTTCACTGAGGTCCCAATTATCCAGAAAAACTGCTTTGCCTGTTGCAGAATGCAGCAAAACTGTGACATTCTTCGTATTAGCATTTTCATTTTTCCAGCCATCAATGAGCATAACTGAATGAGACTCGAATTTTACACCTTCCGTAAATTTATTAAAAAGATCGTCTAATATTTTTCCACACAAGGCTTTTCTGGAAGGAATACGATAGCTTGGTCTCATATGCTGCATGAAGTTGCGGAAATGTGTTGATTCGATTACGCTAAATGGGACGTTGCAACCAAAAAATAGCTTTCCCAATAGCTCGTTTCCCTTATTAATGTCTTGAACTGACATTTTATCAATGAAAGCTGTCACTGAAGATGAACTTGACGGTCTAGAAGAAGAATATGAAGATATTGATTCTTGATTGGAAACTTCAAAATTGCTATTACCAGGCTTGTTAGTAGAATCCAAATTTGCATTTTCACCTGATTCTAATAGTAATTCTTCATCTTCAAAGGAATTACTGCAAATGCTGGTGGTACTGCCAGTGTCTGTGTCAGTTACTATACGACTTATTTTAGTAGCATGTTTTTCTTCATTTTGTTTCCACTTTGGACTTTTTGCAGCTATATTTTTTGTTTTTTCTGGATTATTTTGAATGGGGCGAAACTTGCAAAAATTTCTGTGCATAGAAAGACGACTTGAACTTGTGTTGTGAATTTTCTTTTCACACACAGTACACAGAGCTACAATTTTATTTTCTTCCTTTAGTTTCTTGAAGCCTTGAGCCCATACTGGATGGTTTGGACGACCACCTGAACCTCCTGAACTCATCTATAAAAAAAAACTGTTTTGGTATTCGGTACAAGTAGGTAGGTACCGTAAGATACGCTTATAGTGTTCTCATTTTGATTTGATTTATGTTTTCCTTAACCACGAAAAAAAAAATCTTATTTTAAATCGAACAGCTATACAGGGTGTTCAAAAAGTAAGGTAAAAGATTTTAAGGGGTGATTCCTTAGTTAATTCTAAAACAAAAAGTTCATATGAACACATGTCCTAAACAGCCTAGTTTTTAAGATACAGCGTAGCGTGTTGAATATTTAAAAAAATCAGTTTTTTCCAAATACTTACAAAATGCATTCAGATATTCTTTTGAAAATTGGCACAGGTTTGACGAAATGAGGTATTTTTAAGTCATGATAGATTTATTTCACTTTCATCAGGGGCGTGCGCAGGGGATACGCCTTTAATATTTATAAAAAAATATGGTACGCTACCGATTTCTTAAAAATCTAACAAGTTTTTATGATTGATCTATTAGAAATTTACAAAAACTGCCTTTTATATTTTTTCGCTGCAATGCACCGTTTGCGAGAAAATAATAAAAAGTACTTCAATGCGTGCATCTTATGACCATTTTCGTCAATATTTTTCTTTATAATTATTAAATGCGTATCCCCCGCGCAAGCCACTGATAAAAGTAAAATAAATCTGGCAGGGCATAAAAGTACCTTCTTTGAAGTCAGTAACTTGTGGAAATTTTCAAAAGAATAGTTACAAACATTTTATAAATATTTGGAAAAAACTGATTTTTTTAAATATTCAACACCCTGTATCTTAAAAACTAGGCCGTTTCGGACATGTGTATATTTGAACTTTTTTCTTAGAATTAACTAAGGAATCACCCCTGCATTTTTTACCTTACTTTGAGAACACCCTGTATAATATTTATTCAATATTTAGATTCTATATTAAATTCTAAACATAAATATGTATAATATTTTATACTAATTTTTAACGGTTTTCAGGAAAATGGCGCTTGTAAATTGATATTAACTATTTGAACCCAAGTAACTCCTAAATAACAGAACTAACTATTTAATAATTATCTATTTGACCAAATCAATTTCTACTTTGACTGCAAATGTCAAATTTTGACTCCTGTAAACCCATAAATGTGATCAAATAGATAATTAAAAATTAAGAAAGTGAAATTATGAAATTCATTTCGTTGTAAGTTTCGATGCCGACGTTTAGCAGTTACAGAGGATAAAGAGCCAAAAATGTCAATTTTCAAGCGCCATTTTGAAAACCATAGAGTTTAACATGGATTCGAAATATTGAATAATAAATATAAGTATGAGGAGTTCAATTTAAAATAAGTAACTTTTTTATGGTTAGGAAAAACGGAACACTCTGTATATAAAAACAGGTACGACGAACGAAAAAATTTGTTACCATCTTTGTTTATCTCTCTAAGCAACTTTCCATTATAATATCAAAATGTGGACAAGATAAGTAGATCACACGATACATATACTCAGTTAATCAAGTATTAAATTAAAACTTTCAAATTACAATAAAAAATATTCAAAAACAATATTGTAATCAACTAAAACACTTGGCTTTACTTAACATGCGGTTGAGGAGCTCATTTTCAAAGTGCAAACAAAACTTTCTTTTTAATTCATGAACGTAAAAGCAAGCAGTCTTAAATAATGATAAATGTAAACTTAAAGACATTGGGAATCAGCTCCCAAACAGAATCCTTTGGATTTGGCTTGACCACATTATCGAGAATCAAGGCCCGTAATTTTCGATAGCTGCCGTTTGTCCATCTTAAATTATACTGGCGACGGACAGCTTTTTTATATTAATGGCAATTTTTAGATGGTACCAAGGCAATTCGTAAATTGATTTTGATAAAATATGGATGATTGTAATTGTAAATAGATTTCAAAATAAAATGTAAACTTACTTTACCAAAGTAAATAGTTAAATAGTTAGTAAAAATGAATAATAATAATAATAATAATGTTTTTTAAAGTTCATAAGCATGAAATACAATTTTTTATAAGTTTGATGTATGGTTAAATTAATTTATGATCAATATTCCAAAATTGCCTTGTTGCACTTTGCGAATGAATGGCAAATAATATAATAATACTTACTGTTTACTTTACTCCTAATCTGTAGTTGACAATATCAGTAACACTGTACAATTCACAAATTCACGATAACAATAACAAGAACTCATCAAACTCCTGCTTATTGTTGAAGCAACTGGTTTGAAGTGTTTGAACTAAAATTTTGAGGTTATATTGTGATCTGCCATTAAACGTATAATACCGTATAATACTGTTTAATACTGTTTAATACAACCACTCTTTTCACGAGGTATAATACGTTTTATATGCCAGTATAATACCGTATAATACACGTAACGTATAAAACCGAGTGTTTGAACCATTATTTTTTCGTGACATCTGGCAACGTTGGATTACAGTGACTTTTTACGATGACAGTTGTGACAATAGTGGTTAACGTTTTGATTGGCTGGAGCCATTGTTCGCCATTAATGTGCAAAATTTTTGTTTACAATAGATCTTATAGGAATTTCGTCTAGTATATTTGAGTTTATTTGCAAATGTATAACATATCGTTACATCATTTTTGCTTTAATCAAAAGTTGGTTAGTTGGACTTTGCATTTTAACAATATTTATGTGGCTTGGGATAAGTTATTTACAAAATGTGATGATTTAGCAAAGCCTGTTTTTTAACAAATACTGTAAGGTATGTTTTATTATTAATTTCATAAGTACAAAATAAGGTTTAAGCTTGATAAAAAGTGTAAATTTAAACGTTATAATAAATCAAAAAATTTTAAAAATTAATTATATGTCTATAGGCTATGTCCAACAGCGAACCAATACAAAAAATTTAATATTGATTATATCAATTAGGATGCTTTGGTTTTTAAACATCATTTAAAATTAATTTTTATTAGTTTGTAGGGCTTTTGTATGTTTGTAACTTAAAGTAAAACACTTAAAACTTCATCTCTCACTACTGTGTTTAGTGTCTGTGCTTTAAATTTTAATTTTTTTTGTTGTTGCTCATGCCTAGACGAATGAGTGCTTATGTTCGATTAGACCTCACAAACAAAGGCTCTTCCAAAATACCGTACAGTTGAGAGTTTATACGGATCATTTTATACCAAATTATTTTGAAATAAAACATGAACTACTACGTAAGTAGTTAATTAAAGTATATATACCTGTATGCCTGTTGTGAGTCCTGCATTTTTCCACAAAATTATGTAAATATATAACAATTATGCAATTTGTAAAATGAAAATTATTATTTATTGTTGTTAAATAAATTGAAAAGATGCAAGCAATGCTGAAGTAAGTTTTCATCAATTTTTTCCTGGGTATATTTAAAATCTGGAAAATTTTGCTGCTATAAACTCCCTACTAAATTATGAATCTTCATGGTAAAACTGCCTAACAGAACATACTGATTATGTGATGTTGCAACAAATTGTTAGTTTCATTTTTAATTAAATATGATATATCATTGGCTTACAAGCAAAAAGCACCAAGTCAACTGTGTTCACGTTTGATTTGACAATATATGAAAATCGGTCTTGCAATACCTAATTTTTTTTTTGAGTTCATGCTATATTTGACTGATAAATGTGAGTTATTGCATGCACAATAAACAAGGCATTTTTGTGTTGCTCGTGTTTCATTTCTTTTCCAGGCATTGACTTTTTCGTAAGGCATATTACAATTTTAATATATTTTTTTAGTTTAGTGGTTCATTTTATACTGGCAATTTAACAATGAAAATATTTGAATACTTTGATCAGAACAGAGGAAAACTAGTTATAAAAGCTTTTTAATTATTTCACAGAGGCCTCTGCTTTTGGAATGTTTCTTCCTAATTCGAACCAGATTTGAACACAGATGAATAATTTATAGTAATTTTGAATTGGTGTTATCTTTACGTATTTGTCAATATTATTAAAATGAAGACTTGTCAAAGTATATAAGCAAATTGTTTTTAAATATTACATTGTTAATTTTATTTCCTCAGTTTCCAAATAAATAATATTTTAATAATTTTTTTTTTCATAGGTCTTTTCGTTTTGAAGGTAACATGGCTTACACTTTCTTAACAATAGAATGCTATTTGTCATATCTTTTATTTAGATACACATAACACCTACCCAATTGTTTAACAATGCTTTACAGTAATAAGGCTACTAAAGGAAAATTTGTTATATATTTTTATTTAATGAACCTAAGAATTAAAGTTAGTTGGTTTTAAAGAGCTGTCTGGAAACTGTTTCTTTTATAAAAAAAATGTAGCCTTGTACTACCTAGTAAAACCCTAACTGGAATGGTTACAGTATGGCAGTATGAAATTTTTTTTCCTAAAAAGCAACGGAAGATAAACAGGGCTTATAAGATGTATGTTTTTTTTTTCTAAATAATTACTTTGGGTTATATTACATTTTAACATGTTGAAATACACTGCACTGCACACAAAAAGCATTCTCAATATAACAATTGTCTTTTAAACTTTTAATTTTTCCTTCACTTAGACTTAACTTTATAACGATTTGCACTAGCTGATTTTCTATGAGCCAGACTCCTATATAGGTCAATTTTTTCTTTCGAAGCGGGTCTGCGTTTGTCAAACTTTCATCAGTAGCATTGACTTTGTATACGAGAAAAGAAAAAAATTAAGAGTACTTTGTCTTAAGTTTTCTGGTATCATCTTCTCTTGTCTTTTCACACATATCTGGCACAAAATGAATCTACAAGAATTTAAAAAAATACATTCAGCAGGAAGCTATGGTTTTGATAAAATTAGTTAAACTAAATTGCCACATTTCATACCTGACATAAGTGTGATGTGTCCCTAGGAATCCATTTATTCCTTTTCATTGTTATAACCGATTTCTACGACTAGATTCTTAGGAAACACCTTCATATGGAAGCCTTTTTTGGCAGAATTTGAACATCCTACTGCAGCACAGCTGGCCATATTGTATTTTTATAATCTAAAAAAAGAAATATATGGAAAAATAGTATGTAGTTTGTTATTGTGAAACTTAACCATACACTTAAAATCCTCGATAATGTAATGACTTAAAAGGCTTGAAGTGGTCCAGAAAGCACTGCAAAATGTACATATAAAAAAATTAAATTAATTCCTTCCTAATTTATCAATTTTTATGTTCTTGACTTTATTGCTGAATCGTTAAATTCAAATATAAGCTCTTTTGATTTGAGTATTTGTATTTAATAAAGTATGTTATTAAAAAACGTTTAATGAAGCCATGTAGGATTGTTTAAGAAAGATCCTATAATAAAAAATGCCTTATTTGCAAAGAATAATCATTAACTTATCTAGATAATTATCCCAAAATATCAAGGTACATAACATAATCCGAAAAGATATCGCTCTTCCTGAAGTAACTAAGAATTGCAAAGAATGTTTATATACTATTTGCAGTTTACATCACTATATTTTATAAATCAATTTAAGTCTACTCTATATAGGGTTACCAGATGCTCTCTCGTCACCAATTTATAACTGAACTGGCCCTTTTTTGTATATAGCAATTGTAATTTTAAAAGTCATATATTTTTACATCAGAGATGTTTATTAGGGATATTCACTCTACAAAAGACACTACTTTTTTTTATTTTAGTTGGTGTTGAGGTGATAGGTCTTACAAGAAGTAGCCTTTTTTTGTTATGATAGATAAGCAACTGGCTCAGACATTCGTTTCCCATTTTTTGCCGAGGGAATTCTGGTAACTCTAATTTTATAATTTACTTCTAAGTAAGGGTTTTCAAAAGAAAAGCTTCCACAAACAGCGCTTATAAAAACAGTACTTTTTTTAAAACTTTCTTACCTAAATGTACAATAACTAACTCAGGCTCAAACTTCATACATCAATACACAACACTGGTATTTAAAACTGAAAATATTTAGACACAAACTATTTAAAAACGCAAAACAAATATGCAGAATCGCCGTTTATGCACATATAAACAACAAAGGTTTAGCCCGTTAATGGCGGATGGGCGAAGCTTATGTTCTATTGTACTTACTACTTGTATAAAGTATATATATATATATATATATATATATATATATATATATATATATATATATATATATATATATATATATATATCTTTGTATTTTCCATTTCATTTGTTTACATTGCATTTTATTATTTATTTATTTCCAACATCTGCGTTGATTCATTTAAACAATTTTTCTTTGAAAACGAACATTTAGTCTTCTTTAAAAACATAACTGTTTCAGGTGTGGAGTAATGTATCGCCTTGCCTGTTTTTTTTTTGAACAGTCTTTATTAAGTGACGAAATTGTAGCATTGTTTTACTACACTTTAGTTAGCATGCGAGCCTTTTCCTAATTATGTAGTGAGTAAGTTACCTATCATGCCTAATCATATGATAGGAGCCCTAGAGTTTTATTTTTACTCTAACTAAGATAGGAGCTATGCTAGGGTCATACGGTGAAAAATAATCATAAGGGGTAGTTTTAATATGGTTGCAGAATGGTTAAATAATAAATTGTAAACCTTACTTTTTTATAGAATCTCAGTGTTTATTGGATTTAGATTGATTAAACATATTTACTTTACAGAGTTGCTCATGTTTGCAAAGGACAGAAATGTGCTGTTTTCAAAATTGAAATTAAAAGTTTTTTAAGGCGTTTGCTTAGATTTTCTCTCTGTTGGGATGAATTTATACAGGCACATAATATAAAATAAAAAAAAATTACATAAGAGTTAAATTACCAAAATCCCATTAGACCATATTAATATTTCTAGAATTATAAATAATAGGTAGTATAATAATGTTTCTTATATTGAAAACTTGAGAGGGCTGGTACATGAGCAAATGTAATTAACCAAAAATATCTGAAAGGTGTATATTAACGTAAAATCAGAGTCAATTATTTTAGACTAAACAGGTCATCATCAATTTTTGAAATTCTTTATATGCAAACAGTCGACAGTGAAAAGTACAATCCTAATACTAGTAACCTAACCCCTAATCAGTGCTAGCTCACTGGTCTCATTGATAAATACAATTTTTTGGCAACAATATTTTATTCTATAAATGAAACATGCCTACCAGATGTTTAGTACACTTTCAATATTCTTACAAAGGCTATGAATTTTCTTAAATTTTTTATAGAAACAGGTTATTATGCACTTGAGCTAATCTAGATAGATATTATTACATGTATGTGTGTTATATGACATTGTTATGAAATATAATCTCTTATAATTCTATGGACTAATTTACGCTGTTTGACTTCAAAAAGCCCTGGTATATCGCATAAGCCTAGCTCCCTGTAAATGAACTGTGTGTGGGTCAGCCAGTTGAAATTAAAGAGTTTTCGAAACTTTATTTTGTAGTACCTGAACACTGTTGAAATCAACAGTTCCACAACTACCCATACAGGTATCAGGTATCGAAAATGCGAGAGGCAAATAGAATAGAAATATATTACACCACGTTATTTTACATACAATTTGGCCAAGTCAATAAATTTACAAACAATTGTTTGTAAATTGTCTAATATAAAAATGTAGAAAACTGCATTTAATAAATTTAAACAAACCAATAAATAAATAAATAAGGTCTTTATTTCTAACAATCAAATAAAAAAAAAATACAAATTTTGTGAAAAAAAAAACAATGCCAGAAAATGCCGAGGGGCAGCTGGACATGTGTATTAGAGAATACACCTCCCTCTGTTCTTTACCCTATACAATTTTTTTTATATAAGTCAGTGCCTTCAACAAGGTGGCTAACAAAAAAATGTTTCAAAAGAAAAAAATATGGAAAGAAAAACAAAACAATTTTAACCAAAAGGAGTACTGAGGTACTTGTCAATTGAGTAAAAACAATGTTTTAATATGCGATTTTTTACTTTAGTTTTAAAACGAAGTTTGCAAAGATTTCTCACTGATATAGGTATATGATAATAATAATAATAAATAGCCTTTATTTAAGTGAAATTACAAAACAAAAATAATACACAAAGGAAAGAATAAAAATAAAAAAAAAACAAAGCATGGCATGCCAGTGCTTGGCGCAGTCTAGCTAAAAGCTACTCTACTGAACCAAACAAAGACATAATAACAATAAACTAAACAAAATTCGATGACGCAAAATAGATAATCACCAAAAAAGTCCATAGTACTGCTGTCACATACGATATAATTAACAAAATATATATTCAATTGCTTAATTAGAGGTCATCAATAAGGTGGTTCTTGTATTTAAACTTAAATTGTTTTAACGTTAGGTTAAGATATTCGCTTGGCAGTGCATTATAACATTTCACAGCATTGTATGAGAAACTTCTCTGAAACAAGGCTGTCCGATGGATGGGCATATCCAGTCTTGATACACTCCTTACTACTCTATTATGAATTTCACTTCGAAAAATAATACGTTCTCTAATTGAGGATGGGGCTGAGGGGTTGTTAATAATATTTATTAAAAAACAACAAAAATGTAATTTCCTGCGTTGATCCATTTTTAACCACTTAAGTTCCCTGTACCAAAGTGAAACATGATCATATTTTCTTATATTATAAATTAGGCGAACACAAGCATTTTGAACTTTCTGAATTCTATTTTTACTTTCGTTGTCCAAACAGAATCCATAAATGTAATCGCAATAATTGAATTTACTTAATACCAGCGATTCACACAAATTCTTCCTCAATTTAGGATTTAAAAACTGTTTGCAGTTATATAGAGTTTTTAGAGAAAAGTATGCTCTCTGAAGTAATACCTTCAAGTGGTCCCTAAAACGCAAGTCATTATCCAAAATAATGCCCAAATTTTTTGATTTATCTACAATATTAATTTTACATCCGTCAATTAAGATATTAATATTCTGTTTCAAAAAGTCACTCTGATTCCTATTAGAGAACACCATTGCAAATGATTTAGCAGGATTTAAAAATAAATTATGTTTCTTTGAAAGCTGGTTAATTATAAGTAAATCGAAGTTAATACGCTCCTGTGCATTTACGAAGAAGTTAGGTTCAAAACAGAAGTATAACTGTGTATCGTCTGCAAAAGCCTGTACTTTGCAATTTTGTAAAGATTTCAAAATATCCGAAGTATAAACTAGAAATAAAAGCGGACCCAAGACCGACCCCTGAGGTACTCCAGACAAAACTTGTTTTAGTTCAGAATACTTGTTATCTTCTGAGTTCGATTGGACATGTAAGAATGTATTATACTCAAAGCTATATCACTAAAACCGTAATATTGCAGCTTTGCGATGGGAAGGGAATGATTAATGGTGTCAAATGCCTTAGTGAAATCTAAAAGTACTAATAACATTTAATTGTTTATCCATAGCACGTATGAGATCATCAACCACGTTAATCAGTGCCACTGAAGTCCCAAAATGTTTTCTAAACCCGCATTGCATAATAGGAATAATATTATTTGAAATAAAATAGTCAAACATTTGGGCATATAAGACTTTTTCGAAAATTTTTGATAGCACTGGAAAGATACTGATAATACATAGATCATTAAAATTTGTTGGATTATCTAATTTAGCCAGAGGTTTTCCGATAGAAATTTTCCACAGATCTGGGAAGTAACCAATTTCCAAACAACAGTTTATTATATGTGTAATGTATATGTTTATATGTGGGCTACAATATTTCAACATACTGGGGGATATATCATCAGCGCCCGTTGCATTAGATTTTAGGTTATTCAATATATTATGAATGTCATTAGTAGTAGCCACTTTAAAAGAAAATGATTGGTTGGAGTACTTCAAATTATTGTAATAGTCGACCTTCTCGCTACAGTCGGAAACATTCTGGAGGAAAGAGGCAAAATATTTACTAATTTCATTGGGATCAGATAAATTTTTAGGTAATGTATAATTTTTGGTAGAACAAACATTCAGATTTTTAAGAGCAGACCACATTTTTTTTGAATTATTTTCTCGAGATACTGACTCCAAAAATTGCCTTTTTGCCTTTCTTACTTGGTCTGATGTAAAGTTATGTAACCTCTTATAATTGTTCCAGTCTTGTAAATTTTTTGTTTGTTTAAATAAATGCAATGCATCATCCCACTGCTTCATAAAGATTTTGACATTCTCGTTTAACCACGGTGCTTTTGGCTTAGTAATACGGCATTCTCGTTTAGGAGCATGAATATCAAATAGTTTTAATAACAAATTATTTAATATCTGAATCTTTAAGTCAATACTCGTCTCATACAAAATATTATCCCAAGGAAGCCTATGCATATCACTTAAAAAAATATTAACATTAAAATTTCTAAAACACCTATATTCCCCAACTCTTGGTACAATGGGAGTCTTAGTGAGATTGAGTTCACAATAAATAATTTTATGATCAGAAATTATATCGGCTGACAAAACTCCAGAGTTACGAATCACGGAAGAATCAGAAACCAAAATACAATCTATTAGAGTACTGGTGGATCCAGTCACCCTTGTGGGTTCGTTAATAATCTGTAACATATTAAAATTCTCAAAAAAATCAGTTAAGGCATTAGGCAGAGTCAACAAGTTGATATTAAAGTCATCCAAGCAATATATACTATCAAACATGGGATATAAATATGAAAATATATTATCTAGATCACTTAAAATGGCATTGAAACCCAGTGAGGGAGGCTTATAAAAAACACAAAATGCACATTTTTTGCTGCGTATTTTAACTTGAAAAATCAAGTATTCCAACCCAGAATTAGTTTCAAAATTAAAATTAATAATTTTTATATTATAGTTAACATTTACATAAGCTGCAACTCCACCCCCCCTCCCCGCTCTGTCTTTTCTAATTAGTTGAAACTCAGGAATATGAAAAAAACCTGAATCATCACCCTCGGAAAGCCATGTCTCAGACAACATCATAATATCGAATTTATTGTCCATTACCAAGTTTTTAAATTCATTAAACCCCGTAAAGATTGACCTAATATTTAAATGTCCTATTTTTAAACCATTCGACATATTTCAAGTTTTTAAACTAGGCAATTAACCCATATTGCTCTAGATAAAACAATGCAAAAAAAAAGTAACTAAAACAAAACAAATAAAAGGAAAATTGCTCATATTTAAATCACCCAAAACAAATAAAATTTTCACAATATTCCTCAATACATATTTAGGATTACCTTCAATTGAAGTTATTTTTCTAATTATTCTTCAGCTTTTCTATGCCGGTTTCATCCGAAATTCTATGCACTACATCCCCATAACGCACATAAATATTACCGTTGTACACCCACGCACTTTTATTAGTAAATGTAGTGTCAATACACCTGAATTAGAGTGTATTTCCAATAGCATATAATAGATATAGATTGAAGGCAAAGGCATAATATTAAGATGTTTAAAATAGGGTTGACAGTGATCCCTAAATCCGACATTAGCCAATAGTCTGATGGCTTTTTTCTGCAAGCAAAAAATTGTAATTGCTTCAACTGCATTTCCCCATAGAATTACTCCATATGTGATGTTACTATGCAGTGCAAAATAAACCATTCTAAGTACATTTGGGTTAACAGAATGCTTCACTTGTCTTAAAACAAACAAAGATGAAGACAACTTACCACTCAAGGTTTCAATATATGCCGACCAAGACAAAGAATCATTTAAAACTAATCCCAGTAGTTTACAAGTTTTCAAGTCAACATTTTTAAAAGTCATGTCATCTGCAAATAGAACACGTTTATTAACAGTTGAAATGTAAGAACATAGATCGTTGTAATAAAATAAAATAAATTAAAATAAATAGCCTTTATATCCAACAGGTAAAAAACCCACTTACAGGAAATTCAATAACAAAATTAAGTGAAAAACACAAGAAAAAAAAATACAAAACAACTGTTTTTTGAGATACAACAATACTTAAATCTAAATCTAAATATGTATTACAGTACCTAAGTTAGTTGATCTAACATTTAATAAAAAATAGAAAATTAAGTAAGTAAATTACATGTATTAACAAAAGCAACTTAATGAGTGTTTGGATCACTCCAGATTTAAAAAGGAATCGATGATGCTACTCAATGAGTCAAAGTGCAAATCGCACGCATGAGACACCGAGTTGAGGACTAAAAACATAAAGTATACCGGACTCCGTCTAAAAATATTTGATCTGGCTGTGCTGAGATAGAACACCGAAGTATGCCGTGTTTCGAGGCGGGGAACGCGAAAATACAACTCCCCAAGAAGAAATGGACAGTCAACTTTATTATGAGTGAGGCCATATATTAGTTTTAAGCTTTGAATTTTTCTTCTTGTTGCTAAGGATGATATATTAAATCTCTGCAAAAGCTGACCATGATCACAACCTCTTGGAGGGTAAGCGCCATCTGCCCTAAAAGCTAAATACTTTAGAAAACGTCTCTGCAAGGGCTCTAAAGCCTGAACATGGCAGTTATAAATAGGATTCCAAACCACTGTGGCATACTCCAGCTCTGATCTTATGAAAGAGCAATATAATAATATCATTGTTTGTGTCTCAGTAAAATTTTTATAGTTCCGCATAAGAAATCCTAGTGTTTTGAAGGAAGTTGTAATTAGATAATTTATATGGAGAATGAATGTAAGTTTAGGGTCAAATTCAATGCCAAGATCTCGAATACTACTATCCGGTCTCCAAGCACCATACCATCTAGAGCATAATTATACATCAATGGGTTATTTCTGCGACTGAAGGTCATTACATAACATTTTGATAAATTTAATACAAGTTTATTGCTAAGACACCATTCATATACCAATGATAGATTTTTTTGTAGGTGATCACAATCTGATAGAGCCTGAATTTTAGTAAACAGCTTTAAGTCGTCTGCATATGCCAGTGTATGACATTCAGTTATATTAAGGTCATTAATAAAAATGAGAAAAAGCAGGGGCCGCAAATTGGACCCCTGTGGTACACCAGAAGAGACTATATGATGGTGGTCTGAAATGATCATATTCGACAAATTGGGAACGTCCTAATAGATATGATTTGAACATTATTAAGAGTTATTGTGACATACCAAAGTTTTCCAGTTTATGGATCAGGACGTAGAGATCGATTTGATCAAAAGCTTTCTGAAAGTCTGTGTAAACACGGCTAATTGTCCCCTGGAATCCAGTGACTCGCAGGCAGTCTGGGACAAGGATGCCAGGTTGGTCGTGCAAGAACGTGAATCTAGAAAGCCATGTTGATGGGGAGAGAGAAACTTTCGAACCCCTGAATATAACTGATCATACAGAATAATTTCAAATAGTTTAGAAAAATTACAGAGTATCGAGATGGGTCTGAAATTTTGTATCAATCTTTATCACCCTTCTTAAAAATAGGTATGACTTTTGCTGTTTTCCAAGTATCCGGAAAAATGCCCTTATCAAGTATTAAGTTAAAAACGTGTAGAAGTGGGACAGAAAGGACTCTCGCGCAATCTTTTACTATAAACTGGGTATGATATGACCACTGACAGTTACACATTGTAGTCTGCCAGAAACGTAGGACCTAAAAAGATCCAAAGCCACCCCTCTAATTCCAAAGTACATCATTTTCTCCAGCAGGATGTCGTGAGAGACATAATCGAAGGCCTTTGTCAAATCACACATAGTAATAATAAAGTGTTTTTCACTATCAAGGCCCTCGACAATGCCCCCAACAACATCTAGAATGGCCCCAATTATTGAACACCCTGACCGAAACCCGAATTGTGAGGTATCAAACAGAGAGTGTTTCTCAAAATATTGTGATGATGATCTCTCTTTCAACGTTATTTCCATTACCTTGGAGAATATTACAATTATCGAAATTGGAACGAAATTGTCAATCAGAAAAATATAATATATATATATATATATATATATATATATATATATATATATATATATATATATATATATATATATATATATATATATATATTTGTATATACATATATATATATATATATATATATGTTATATCACTCGACTTAAAATTCACTTTTTAAAAAATATTTTTATTTACAAAATCAAAATTAAACTAATAGTATAGAAGCTTAAAACGAATCATCATTTTATTTACAATTTACACTATTTATATGAAAGACGAATGCTGCGTCAGTGGGAACTTGCTTGCTGGGCAGATTCTGCTGACGAGGCGTCTCGGTACTCGCCGTCTCCTTGAGATAACCGACATCCGATACGGTGGGAACCAAGGGCATCATACTTGAAGGTGACATTGCTCGTGAGAAAGGATATAACAACTCCCCCATTAAGATGAAAGTTGACGCGTGGTGACAACTTTCAGGTCCTCTGCTTATTGAGGTTGAGTTCAATCTCTTCACTTTCTCCAATCGGGTCGCCAAGGCGGATGCTCGGTCTCCTTCTGGGAATTATTCTTCTCCATTGTATAACGTTAGATCCTCTTTTAGGTGGAGAGGGTGGATTGTCATCGTTGTTAGTGGCTACTCCAATCTTGATGTTACGTGTTCGTCTTCGACATTTGCAAAAGATGTATAAGGCAATCAGTGTGATAATGAGTGTTATTGTAAGAATCGTGAACCAACTTATGTGTTTTTTCACGAACGGCTGATTTACCAATTGATCCAGCTGATCGGCATACTGATTTAGCTTGTGCTGGGCTATGTTCAGGGCCTCTACATCTATTTTGTTTAGCTTCAGAGGCTTCAAATCTGGTAAGTGAATATTCTCTGGCATATGGTTACAGCAGTGAAAAGGGATGTTGACTGGGTGGTAATCGTAGGTTACGTTGTCGTAAACATCAACTGATTTCTGGGCACGAACTCTTGTACTCCCAACGAAGGCACTACACTCGGGTTGAAGTTTCATCAAAGTATTTGTGTTGATGATCTGAGTCTCTATATCTCTGGATCCACATTTTATTGTGACGGGCAGAGGGTCTGCAACAGCTATCAACCATAAATTCTGACTGATTTCTTGAACGTTATAGTCTTTGGCAAGAATGACTAAAACTTGGCATGTTCTGGGTAGATGATCAAGTCTCTTCAGAAGCTGAGCCTCGCAGACTGCATCAGTATCAATTGGGTATGGCAGGATGTTGGAACAGATGAACATACGGTTGCCTAGTGGTTTGCAGGACTTCATATTGCGGATGGTTGTATAAAGTAAAGAATCATCATTTCGCGCAATTAGTTTATTAGTTATTGACAAAATGTGATGAAGGCCTGTTCGATTATCCAGAATCGGTATAGGATATAAGTGATAGAGAGTGTATTTTTCAGGTTCGACTAAAGGTATTTCTAGTACAAAAATTATTCTAGTATCTAATTGATATGCCTTTAATTCTATTATGTCGAGGTATTGAGCTACGCTTGAATAATATATCGGCAAGGGAAGATTATTCTTCTGTAATGACTGCGATATATGCTTTAATGAGTCTACTAAATCGTATGGAGTAATGATTGAACTGTGCAAAATGTTTAAACGTGCAAATGTAACAGCGTTTATAGCATCGTTCAAAGTATTTTCGATAAATGAATAGCTTTCTGTTAGTGATTCGCACAAGTCTAGGATATCGAGTTGTGATTGATAAAATTTGAGATGATCGGAAATATCCATAATTGATTCGCGAATTTCTTTAATATCGTTATTAAAGGTTTCCTCGTCAATTTGAAGTTTTTGAATGGTTTCGTTAAAGCTTTTGATAACAGAGGTAGTTACAGATATTTGATTTTTCAAAAGATTTTCTATTTGATATTCATCGTGGGTTAACTTTTCGATGCACTCGTTGAAATATTCACCATCGGAGGCGTCAAGATTACCAGTTATTGATTTCCAAATGGTTCCAATACCATTAAGAATACCACGTTTTTCTCTAAAAATGTACTTTTTAGTGTCGGCCATTATTTCAGTGTACTTTTGGTTAACGGCGTTTGATATTTGTTTAAGGAGACTAACATGAGTTTGAACTTGCGGCTTAAAGCCTTTCATTCGCGGTACGTCTTCGTCTATAGTGTTCAATAAGCTTTCTAATATTTTGTCATTATTACTAATTGTTTCTTTGATTGGTCCGAGGTCTTTGTAAACAAGGAGGGTCCATTTATCATTTGAGATTTTTACGGTCGCTTCTTCATGAAAGAAAATTCCTAAGGTGTTGTTTATTGGTGTTAGAGTGTATTGGGACTGAGTGGCTGTTGAAAGTGCCAAGAACCTAGAAGAGAAAAATTACTCATAGTATGGTTTCAGTCTGTCAAAATTTATTTTAGATTTTTGTTTAGATTCGGGGTTTATCAGAATTGCTGAATTTTGTAAAATTTCGATTATTTCGAATGGACCGTTAAATTTATTTTGGCTTTTGTCCTTGATTTGCGATTCTTTAATGTATACCTTATCTCCTACATTATATTCATAGGGGTGAGCAGAAACATTTTGGTCGAAGCGCTCTTTGGCTTTTTCTTTTTGTTGACATGTTCTGGCTCGGGCTGTTTTATAAAGGTATTGCATGCGATTGTTTAGATCTTGCATATATTTGGAAATAAGACGTTTTTCATTATATAGGATTTCGGGTGGTCTAGATGAGGTGTGTCCAAAAATAAGTTCGTAAGGCGTGAAACCGTGCGTTTTGTTTTTGGTATTGTTATAACATATAGTTGCATAAGGAAGAACATTAAACGGGTGTTCGTCAGGGTTTTCAGTAATAGAGAATGTAAAAGAGAAGTTGTGTGACAGTTTCTGGGTTAAACGGGAGAGGAATAATGAAATATTTACGATTTTTTGTTGATTTACTGGAGAAAATATTTATTTGTTTTGGATTAAATTCCATGTTTTCCTCGAAAATATCGTCAAGAATCTTATGATGTAGTTCTTCTAATTTATTTTGTCGAAAGAACGTTATAATATTTTTGTGTGACTTATCCAACAGCTGGTCGTTGGTTGTTTCGATTTTAGAATAATCGATCAGGGATCTGGTTTCGTAAAGGCTTACGAATTTATTGTATCCTTCGGCTATTACATCGTCGTCATAGGTTTTAGGTTCTTCGATAGGTTCTTCGGATTCTGTCTCATTCGATGCAAAAACAGATATTTTTGTTTGAAGCTTTGCGCATTCTTGGAAATGATTTACTTTTATTCGAGATAAAGCATCAGCGTTTTTATTAATTTTTCCCGGTTTATAAATTATTTCGTACTGATATTCTCCTAGTTTTAGCCGCCATCGTGCTAATCTACTACCTGGGTCTTTAATAGAAAGTAACCAAGTAAGGGGACGATGATCTGTGACTAGAATGAACTTTCTTCCAAATAAATATGGACGAAAATATTTCACGGCCCATACAATTGCAAGTAGTTCTCTCTCTATTGTCGAGTAATTGGTTTCGGCTTTACATAATGTTCTTGAGGCATAACCAATGGGTAAGTCTTTGCCAATGGGACCTTGGGAAAGTACAGCGCCTATCGCAAATGCGCTTGCATCGTTGTTAGTAGGAAAGGCTCATCGAAATTTGGATAGATGAGAATTGGGTCAGAAGTCAGTAATTGTTTTAGTTCGTCGAAAGCTTGACGACAATCTGAGTCGAAATCAAATTTGATATCTTTTTTCAACAATCTGGTAAGGGGCTTTGATATTTTCGCAAAGTTTGGAATAAACCTACGATAATAACCAGCTAAACCCAGAAAGGATTTTATGTCTTTTGAATTTTTTGGTTCTGGAAATTTCTGTATACAATCGATTTTAGTGGGATTAGGTTTAACTCCGTCCTGAGTGATTAGGTGACCAAGGTATGCTACCTCTTTTCTCAGGAACTCACATTTGTCAGGCTGTATTTTGAGGTTTGCTTTTCGAAGACGTTTAAAAACTTCGCGTAAGCGTGTTATGTGGTCATGAATTGTGGGTGAATACACAATGATGTCGTCCATATAGACGAGACAACGTTCATTGAGAATGCCTAGAAGGATGTTGTCCATTACTCTCTGGAAAGTGGACGGGGCGTTTTTAAGACCAAAGGGCATTCTTATAAATTCGTAGTGTCCGTTCTCGACAGAGAAAGCAGTTTTTGGAATATCTTTAGGGTCTATCTCGATCTGGTGAAATCCTGAAGCCAGATCCAGGGTTGTAAAATACTGGCACTTGCCTAGCTGATCCAAAAGATCGGAAATATTGGGAAGCGGGTACTTATCAACTACCGTGGATTCATTCAATTTACGATAATCTATGACTACTCTCCATTTTTGTTTGCCTGAGGAATCAAGTTTCTTGGGGACGACCCAAACTGGAGATGACCAAGGTGAAATAGAGGGTTTTATGATTCCTTGTTCTAACATTTTATTAACCTGAGTTTTTACCTCTTCTTTGTGAATATGGGGATACCTGTATGATTTGGTGAAAACAGGCTTTGCACCATTGGTGTAAATTTGGTGTTTAATTTCATTGGTAAAGGTAAGATTGTCACCTTCGAGGTAAAATATGTCCTCAAAATCTACGCAAAGATTGGTAATTATTTCTTTTTCTTCTTCGTTAAGATGCTCTAAACGAAGTTGGGACTTAATGTTGGGAATGCGGTTAGGAGATAGCTGCTTATCAGATAAATTGTAATTGAGTAGCGAATGAGAAGAAAAAAATTCGATTTCGATATTTGAAAAATTAATGGTTTTTGGGATGGCGTTTGCGTTAACCACAGAAGTTAGAAATTCGCCTTTTTCATTGACATGGACAATTGCGTTTGGAATGTGAACTTTTTCGATTTCATGCCTAGATAGGATAGCATCGGTGTTGACTAAATCACAACGTAATTTAAAAATTTGTTCGGTCCTACCTTCAATCTTAATTTCGTTAGAATTGTTTACGTTAGTTATTTTATTATTTTGTTCGAGATTTTCTTCTGCCTTAAACAGTGGTAAAGTTTTAAAATTTGTAACAAGTTGTTTATTTTTTAAGTCGATGGTGCATTCATAGTGTTCCAAAAAGTCGAGTCCTAGAATACCATCGAAATCAATATCTAAATCGTATATGTAAACTTTATGTGGGTTTCCGGCTTGAAAAGGAACTAGGGTTGATTCGGTGATAAGAAGTTTTTGGTCTGTGATGCCTTGAATCGTAACGTATTCGGGAAAACGTTGGGGAAATTGTTTTACTGTGTTTTCTTTAAATATCGTAATTCCTGCTCCGGAATCTATAAGTAGTTTAAAAGTGTTAGATGCGTCTTTTATGTAATATAGATTTTTCGGGTTAACAGCAAGAAGGGGATTTAAAGAAAATGTTGTTCTGGGAAATTCAATGACGGGTTCATGTCGTCCAAATTCAGGGTTTGTATTTGATTTTGGATTTCCGTCACGGCATTGGTATTTGAAATTGTTCGAATAGGAGGATGGTTTTGATTCGAAGTGGGAAGAAAATCCTGATATTCATCGTAATTCGTTTTATCTTGTTGATCAATATTTTCAACATTTTGATATTCGTAATCGGGGTTATCTTCATACATTCCTGCGTATTGGTTACAATACTCGTCATATTGGGGTTCGGAATAGTTATTGTTGGAATATTGGTCATTGTCGAAATTGACAACATGAGCACGATGCTGGGGATTATTTTGTATTACTGAAGGACGTAGAAAATTGTTAAATAGTGTTTGACGTTGGAAATTGTTTTGGTTTGATTGGTTATGGGGTGTGTACTGCGGTCTTGGCTGACCGTTGTTTGGTCTTTTCGACTGAAAGGAGGTGCTTGATTGAAAAGAATTTGATTGTTGATTGGTATTAGGCCTTTGGAAATTGCCAAAATTCTGGGAAGTATAACCATTAGGACGTTGTTGCGATCTACATTCATTTGCTAAGTGACCATTGCGACCACAGCTATGACATTTAAGGGATTGTACATTAGGTCTTTTATTAGTTTGAATAATAGGTCTAGCAGGCGGATTGGGTCTAGAAGATTTTTGGGATTCGAAATATGATAGTTGGAGCTCGCGTCTGATGCGAATTTGTGCTTCCAAAAGATTAGGTGGATTTCCTGCACGTATTATATGGCCAATTCGGGGTTCCAGGCCAGTAAATAGGCTATTTAGAGACATGGATTCGATTAATGTTATTTGGGCTGCCTTTTGACTGGGTGCGAGTATGGATTTTTGTATGTTGGCATGCATTTTGGCATTTAGGACTTGAAGTCTGTTAAGGAAAGTCAAAGGAGATTCGTTTGGCAGTTGTCTCATTCTTTGTAAGTCCTGAATAAGAGAAGATAGATCTCGCGTATCTCCGAAGTGAGAATTAAGTAATTGCTTTATCTCTAGAAAAGAAAGTGGATTTCGGGAGCTTATCAGCTGCGCTGCTCTCCCTCGCAACCTATTTTTTATGTGAATCACTAAAAGATCTTTTTGGTTACCCGTAGACATATCATATGCACATTCGCAGGCATTTAGGAAGGTTTGTAAAAATATTTGATCACCTTCGAATTCGGGGATAATAGAAAAAATCTCGGAAAGTTTATAAGGTTCGATTACTGCTACCGCTGCTCCTGCAGTTATTCTTTCATTTTCCGTCATATTTGCTCAATATATCAACACAATAAACACTAGCACAATATAATATAAAAAGGATATAAAACACAAAATATCTTACGAAATTTTATGTTGATAGACAGTACGTAAAGTAGTATGCCAACCAACGTAAAATAAACAGTTCTTATTAACTAGTTAGTGTAATTAAATTAAAACTGTGTAATATTTCTTGTTGTAATAAAATTACAAATGTAATCTGGAGATCAGTTAGCAGAATAACTGGTCAAAATAATTCCAAAAAAATATTTTAAAATTAATCAATTAACAGAATAACTGATTATACACAAATTATACGTTGTTACACATAGAAATACAGAAATCAATTAGCAGAATAATTGATTAGCTTATCGAAAAATCAATTAACAGAATAATTGATTATTTTACTAATTAATAAAATGTAAGATCGATTTTGAAAAGTCGAACAGGTATTTAATTAAATATTATTTTTAAAATAAACGTGATGATCCGTTACTTACAAACAGAGTAGAAACATCGCTCGTCGTGTTCTTAGCAGTTAGTTCTACCAGGGGCTTCACTATGTGTTCCTTCCGTAGATGCGTGTTCTGTCAAGTTGATGACGTCACAATGCACAAAATAGGGCTTCTTTGTTCTTCTGGATAAAGGATTGGGATCCACCGTTGCCAGTTAGAGTTCTCTTGTTCTGCCAACGTTGCCAGATCCTACCACGACTGCGCCAATTTGTTATATCACTCGACTTAAAATTCACTTTTTAAAAAATATTTTTTATTTACAAAATCAAAATTAAACTAACAGTATAGAAGCTTAAAAACGAATCATAATTTTATTTACAATTTACACTATTTATATGAAAGACGAATGCTGCGTCAGTGGGAACTTGCTTGCTGGGCAGATTCTGCTGACGAGGCGTCTCGGTACTCGCCGTCTCCTTGAGATAACCGACATCCGATACGGTGAGAACCAAGGGCATCGTACTTGAAGGTGACATTGCTCGTGAGAGTTGTTTGTAAATATAATAAAAAATAATAATAATAAAATATATAATATATATATATATATATATATGGAAAACCATATATATATATTCCGTATATAAAAGTTGTATATATAAACTAACATAATATCAGCAAGAGTGGAAGATATATATCAGAAATAAACAAACAACCTCATTTATTCCTATATATATATATATAAATTTCGATATATATATATATTATATATAATAATCCGAGATATGATTTAAATAAAAGGGACGAATCATTAAAACTACCAACAGTATAAGACAATAATAGACAAATCTAAAATCGCAAAAACTCAAGCGCAATTAGCGCAACAACAACATATCCGGAAAACATAAATAACGACCAACGCCTGCGCAGATATAACCTTCGGCCCCGATGGGGGTATAATCGCATATATATCATCTCTATTCGGACGCGAGAAAGAAAGCTTCGAAAATGCCAAATGTGATTTTGGCGATATATATATATATATATAAACTGTTCTTTATATACAGTAGTGAGCGGATGTACATAAAATGAAAACACATTGTATTTTTCCATCCGTGAAGGAGTAAAAATCAACAGATATATATATATATATATATATATATATATATATATATATATATATATATATATATATATATATATATATATATATATATATATATATATATATATATATATATATATCGTCTGCGATTCTTATTCTGAAGCTATAATCATGAACGAGTGAAGACTTTTATTGTTTTAAGCAAATTATCTTTTTTTACATTCGCAGAAGTGTGAAAGCACTGAGAAGTTAAATCCTAATTTCAGATGATATTAAGTATTTTTAAAGCTGTGGTTGTTAGTGGGTTTGTCTCTTAGTAACCACAAGTTTGTTTACCTTTAGTGTCAGAATTTATATTTAAGTTGTCTGGGAAATTTTTAATGTACCCACTAACCCCCTATTTTTACGGCTGATCTGATACAACACATACATTACTCTAGATATCACATGTATGCTGATGATTTGCAGATTTACCTACCTGCATCGACCTTTTCTCTGTCTGGCGCAGTGGAATTAATTAACAAAGATCTTCTGAGTATATCGCAGTGGGCTGAGAGAAGAATAGTAAATTCTTTACTAATAAATCCAGACAAAACACAGGCAATTCTTTATTCACATAATGACATTGACAAATCTAATCGGAACATTAAATTGGGTCATAGAACGGTAGAATGGTCCAACGAAATAAAAAATTTTGGGTTAATTATGGACAACAAGCTTACATTTAATAAACATGTTAATATTACTTGTCAAAAATCTTATTTCAGGCTCAAATCATTATATGAATATCGTACTGTTCTTCCTTCTAAAGCTAAAAAAATATTAACTGAGAGCCTGGTTCGTTCAATACCCAATTACCTTTATGTTGTTTATGGCCATTTTCTAACTAACTTCAATAAATATCGAATACAGAAATTGCAGAATTCCTGTGTTAGGTTTGTGCGAAATCTTACCATGAGGGATCACGTTAGTCATCAAGTCAATGAGGTATTTAAGTGTAATATGGCACAGAGGCGATACATTTACCTGAGTTGTATCATTTATAAGGCAATTAAGATCAAAGAACCTCAATATCTAACTGAGCTTATAATTGTTAGAGGATATATTCATCAGGTGGATGTTCGTTTCAGGGATGCAATTTCTATTCCAAGACATAGAACTCAAATTTTTAAGAACTGCTTCCTGTACATAACGGCAAGTTCCCTAATGAACTTAAAACTAGCAAAGTAATACCAATACAAAAAGTAGCAAATGCAAACCACGTTTTCAAATTTAGGCCGGTAAACTCTCTGCCATGTTTAGAGAAAATACTGGAGAGAGCAGTTTTTGAACAAATATTAGAATACTTTAATGTCAATAATTTATTTTTGGGAAATCAGTCAGGTTTTCGAAAAAGACACTCATGTGAGACTGCTCTACAACTAACAATGTCCAAATGGAAGACACAAGTGGACGATAGAAAATACGTAATTACTATTTTTTTTTTGATTTTCAAAGAGCTTTTGAAACAATAGACCGTGAGATCTTGTTGAAAAAAATTGCAATTTTATAAGATAAGTGGTAAAGCGTTGAATTGGTTTGGGAAATATCTGATGGGACAGAGGTCACAGTATACAAGATTGGGAAACTCGAACTCAGAAAAAAGACAAAATCACTGCGGTATCCCGCAAGGAAGCATTCTAGGAGCTTTACTGTTTATATATGTTATATCCTTTCTCACGAGCAATGTCACCTTCAAGTACGATGCCCTTGGTTCCCATCGTATCAGATGTCGGTTATCTCAAGGAGACGACGAGTACCGAGAAGCCTCGTCAGCAGAATCTGCCCAGCAAGCAAGTTCCCACTGACGCAGCATTCGGCTTTCATATAAATAGTGTAAATTGTAAATAAAATCATGATTCGTTTTTAAGCTTCTATACTGTTAGTTTAATTTTTGATTTTGTAAATAAAAATATTTTTTAAAAAGTGAATTTTAAGTCTAGTAATATAACAAATTGGCGCAGTCGTGGTAGGATTTGGCAACGTTGGCAGAACAAGAGAACTTTAAGTGGCAACGGTGGATCCCAATCCTTTATCCAGAAGATCAAAGAAGCCCCATTTTGTGCATTGTGACGTCATCCACTTGGCAGAACACGCATCTACGGAAGGAACACATAATGAAGCCCCTGGCTACTCTGTTTGTAAGTAACAAATCATCACGTTTATTTTAAAAAACAATATTTAATTAAATACCTGTTCAACTGTTCAAAATCGATCTTATATTTTTAGTAAAATAATCATTTATTCTGTTAATTGATTTTCCGATAAACTAATCAATTATTCTGTTAATTGATTTCTGTATTTCTAAGTGTAACAACGTATAATTTGTGTATAATCAGTTATTGGTTAATTGATTAATTTTAAAATATTTAACTGATCTTATTCTGCCGATTACATTTGTATTTTTATTATAACAAGAAATAATACACAGTTTTAATTTAATTACACTAACTAGTTAATAAGAACTGTTTATTTTACGTTGGTTGGCATACTACTTTACGTACTGTCTATCAACATAAAATTTCGTAAAATATTTTGTTTCATATCCTTTTTTTATTATATTGTGCTAGTGTTTATTGTGTTGATTATATTGAGCAAATCCTCGAATTCGAAGAAGAACCAAAAAGATCTTTTAGTGATTTACATAAAAAATGGGTTTTGCAAATCCACTTTCTTTTCTAGAGATAAAACAATTACTTAATTCTCACTTCGGAGATACGCGAGACCTATCTTCACTTATTCAGGACTTACAAAGAATGAGACAACTACCAAACGAATCTCCTCTGACTTTCCTTAACAAACTTCAAGTCCTAAATGCTAAAATGCACGCCAACATACAAAAATCCATACTCGCACCCAGTCAAAAAGCAGCCCAAATAACATTATTCGAATCCATGTCTCTAAATATATAATATAATCATATAATACGTTCAGGAAATCCACCTAATCTTTTGGAAGCACAAATTCGCATAAGACGCGAGCTCCAACTATCATATTTCGAATCCCAAATATCTTCTAGACCCAATCCGCCTGCTAGACCTATTATTCAAACTAATAAAAGACCTAATATACAATCCCTTAAATGTCATAGCTGTGGTCGCAATGGTCACTTAGCAAATGAATGTAGATCGCAACAACGTCCCAATGGTTATACTTCCCAGAATTTTGGCAATTTCCAAAGGCCTAATACCAATCAATAATCAAATTCTTTTCAATCAAGCACCTCATTTCAGTCGAATAGACCAAACAACGGTCAGCCAAGACCGCAGTACACAGCCCATAACCAATCGAACCAAAACAATTTCCAACGTCAAACACCATTTAACAATTTCCAACGTTCTTCAGTAATACAAAATAATCCCCAGCATCGTGCTCATGTTGTCAATTTCGACAATTACCAATATTCCAACGATAACTATTCCGAACCCCAATATGATGAGTATTGTAACCAATACGCAGGAATGTATGAAGATAACCCCGATTACGAATACAAAATGTTGAAAATATTGACCAACAAGATAAAACGAATTACGATGAATATCAGGATTTTCTTCCCACTTCGAATCAAAACCATCCGCCCATTCGACAGATTTCAAATACCGATGCCGTAACGGAAATCCAAAATCAAATACAAACCCTGAATTTGGACGACATGAACCCGTCATTGAATTTCTCAGAACATTTTCTTTAAATCCCCTTCTTGCTGTTAAACCGAAAAATCTATATTACATTAAAACTTTTAAACTACTTATAGATTCCTGAGCAGGAATTACAATATTTAAAGAAAATACAGTAAAACAATTTCCTCAACGTTTTCCGGAAAATGTTACGATTCCAGGCATCACAGACCAAAAACTTCTTATCACCGAATCAACCCTAGTTCCTTTTCAAGCCGGAAACCCACATAAAGTTTACATATACGATTTAGATTTTGATTTCGATGGTATTCTAGGACTAGACTTTTTAGAACACTCTGAATGCATCATCGACTTAAAAAATAAACAACTTGTTACAAATTTTAAAACTTTACCACTGTTTAAGGCAGATGAAAACCTTGAACAAAAAAATAAAATAGCTAACGTAAACAATTCTAACGAAATTAAGATCGAAGGTAGGACCGAACAAATTTTTAAATTACGTTGTGATTTAGTCAACACCGATGCTATCCTATCTAGGCAAGAAATCGAAAAAGTTCACATCCCAAACGCAATTGTCCACGTCAATGAGAAAGGCGAATTTATAACGTCTGTGGTTAATGCAAACGCCATCCCGAAAACCATTAATTTTTCAGATATCGAAATCGAACCTTTTCCTTCTTATTCGCTACTCAATTATAATTTATCTGATAATCGCATTCCTAACATTAAGTCCCAACTTCGTTTAGAGCATCTTAACGAAGAAGAAAAAGAGATAATTACCAATCTTTGCGTAGATTTTAAGGACATATTTTACTTACCTCGAAGGTGACAATCTTACCTTTACCAATGAAATTAAACACTAAATTGACACCAATGGTGCAAAGTCTGTTTTCACCAAATCATATTAATATACTTCACAACTCTATAGTTGATCCTTACGAGCTCTCAAAAGAAATTACGAGTCTAAGTAAAATAATACATACAAATAAATTACCTATACAGGGTGAACTTCAAAATATATTAATTCTTGAGAAATTAATTGAAATTAAAAGTTTTATAAAAAACTTTCAAATAACATTTCTCTTAGAATTACCTTTAGTTGAGGCAAAGACATATCAATATTATAATCTCTTCCCCTTACCAATTCCAACTAATAATTCATTCTTTACTAACATACTCTATAAACCTTACCTAGCACTTAGCGATATTAAGTACGCCTACCAAGAAGAAAAATGTCTTGAAGTAGTATCGAATGAATTCCTTTGCAAAAATGCCCACAGTAGGACATGTGCTGTCGAATTGTTAAAATTCACCAAAAATACCACTACTTGTCACCCGTTCAAAATCAAGCTGCATGAAGTACAGGGTTTTTTTTTATATATTGCCACCCCCCTTATCTTTTTTATTTGACATTTTAGAAAAATGTGTCCCAAATAAAAGTTTAATGGTTTCAAATGAATTTTTATGAAAACATTTTTTTTTCATATACAGGGTGTTACAGAAAGTCTGGGCGTGGTCCAAGTTTCTTATTTCAAATAGGTACCCCATTTTTTTATTGAATTTTCGGATTCTCCTGAGAATTTTACACATTTTTTATAAGGGATATTCTATACTTAAATCTAAAGCCTAAAGAGATATTGTTATTTTTTGAAAACTATTATGTAAAACAGGTAAACATTTTTCTGGTCATAAACTGGTCATTGACGGTGACTGTTTTACTGTTTGGTAGACTTTCTGTCAATTTCTGGATAAAATGTTACATTCCGATGAGGAAAAATCCGACAACCTTCGCATAGCTTATGAGAATAATGAAAATACACAGGCAACCAGAACAGAAATCACCATCTTCCAACGAATCGCCATCTAAACAAACATTTTTTGAAATATCAGACGTGGATTTTTTTCCTTCTACGGGGTATTCCAAAAACATCGAATTTTGGAAATATGCATATGAATCTAATTAAGGCAACACATGTTTTTAAAAAATATATGTATAATATTAACGAAAACAGAAAAGAATATTTTAAAAACTACACACAGCGTCAAAAAACTTTTGCAAATAAGCTTTCCTCAAGACCGCGTATCTTTAGTAATAAATGAACCAACGAAGTGATTGAAAAATGATTATGTCAACGAATAGCGGGACTACCACTTTTAGTTAACTGAGCCATGATATTGTAATCAGCAAGCTAATAAGGAGAGTTTAATTTTTTTTAGCCAGACCTCCCATTTAATTTGCATTAGGTCCTGTGAAACTTTTAAACACTCCGTAGAGCGTTCTAATTACAATAGAATATTTCATGTGGCTAAAAGTGGCAGCCCTGCTATTCGTTAACATACACTTTTTTTAATCACATAATTGGATCATTTATTACTCAAGATACAAGGTCTTGAAACAGAGCATTTTTGCATTGCGTCTTATGAAGGGGTCCAAGTTTTTTGACGCTGTGTTTATTACAAAAAACTACATATTATCAAATAATTCAATAATGAAATGAAATATAAATATTATAATTGCTGAATATGTCCACCATTCATTTCAATACAATTTGTATAATCTGCTTCGATTTTATTAATCGCATTAATAATGAATTGTGCATGATTATTGTTTAAATCCTCAATGGCTTCAATTATTCTCCTTCTTAACACCTCTATATCTTCCGTGGGAGTTTCATATATTTTATTCTGCAAAAATCCCCACAGAAAAGAGTCAAGAGGTGTTAAGTCGGGACTATTGGGCGGCCACCGAATCGGTCCAGTCCGACCAATCCACGTTTCAATATTTTGATTTAAAAAATTTAGGAACGCAAAAACATTGTGTGGTGGGGCTCCATCTTGTTGCCAAATAATTTGGTTGTATTGACGGAGGGGTAAGTCATCCAAAATAGGTTCCAGATCATTATTTAATAAATTTAGATATTTTTCTCCATTTAAAGATCCATCAATGAAAATCGGTCCAATAATTTTGTTGTGAAGGAGCCCGCACCACACATTTAAAGTTTTCCGACCTTGGGTTTTAATTTCACGCATGGCCCGAGGGTTTTCCGTTGCCCAAAATCTAACATTTTTCCGGTTGTGAATCCCGGCAGTACTAAAGGCGCATTCATCTGACCATAAAACTTTTTGAAAAATATTGTTATCTTCATCTTTCATCAGCAACATTTCCTGGCAAAACATGGTTCGTTGGTTTTTCTGATCTTCAGTTAATTTCTGGACGGGTAAAATTTTGTATGGGAAATATCCATGCTTTTTTAATGTCGAATAAATTTTGAAAATAGATTTATTAAAAAAAATTGATGCGTCTTTTAAGGCTGCATTTGGATTTTCTGAAAATAAATAATATTTGCGTAAGTTACTTTATATCCTGTGGGTAATTTCTATTAACCTACCTTGAAAAAATAATAAAATATTTAATTCCTCCTCCTCATTAATAACCGCAGTACGTTTTTTTCTTTTAACAGTCATTCGATTTCGAAAGCCAAGTTCAATATTTTTGAAAGTTTTTCGAGATGGAATAGCTCGCATGGGGAAAAGCCGCTGATATTCTCTTCTTGCCGCGCAAGCATTATTATTATTCTTGTAGAAAATGCGAAGAATATCACATCTTTCTTCGTCAGTGTAATGCATCTTTTCAATGAATTGACAGAATGACAGATCACCGTCAATGACCAGTTTACGACCATTCAGAAAAATGTTTACCTGTTTTACATAATAGTTTTCAAAAAATAACAATATCTCTTTAGGCTTTAGATTTAAGTATAGAATATCCCTTATAAAAAATGTGTAAAATTCTCAGGAGAATCCGAAAATTCAATAAAAAAATGGGGTACCTATTTGAAATAAGAAACTTGGACCACGCCCAGACTTTCTGTAACACCCTGTATATGAAAAAAAATGTTTTCATAAAAATTCATTTGAAACCATTAAACTTTTATTTGGGACACATTTTTCTAAAATGTCAAATAAAAAAGATAAGGGGGGTGGCAATATATAAAAAAAAACCCTGTACAAGTTACGAAAATTATTGATGGAAATTGGCTTGTCACCATACCAAGCCATATAATCAGTAAATCAATTTGCCAAAATCTTGAAGATAGCTTTTCACTTTTTGGTTCCTATCTACTAGCAGTTCCACCTGAGTGTACAGCCCAAATACAATCAAACCGATATTAAATCCACCCACGATTGATTTGAACTTTGTCAATCTAAAAGCCACAGATGAAATCCAATCAAGCCTGAAGAAACAAAAAGAAAGCCTAGAAGTAATGTCTTGCACTATATATGTGAAGAGAATAAGTTTTTGGACTGTTTTACTTTACATATTTATTATTATTGTATTAATCTATATTTTATTCAAATATTGTATTTCAGGCAAACTTAAGAAGCTTCCAATAACTAAAAATCAAACAAATAATTCAAAAATCGTACTAGATGAATTCTAGGGTGAAATCACAACCATAAGGGATGTGCTTTCAACTAACGCGGAAGAAGTTACATTCTATTAAAACCCCTTTATCAGCGACCTTCTTAAGATTGCTTACTTGCAAGCTCAGCATTGCAAACATTATAAATATATCCAAATGCAACTAAACGTTGTTGTAATTCAGATTCGTCTCTGTACTTGTCGAAATAAAATTTTCTTCTTTTTTTAATATCAGAACAAAACTACTGTGTAGTTTTTACCTCGTTATCTTACATTTTTTAATATTTATTTACCCATTTATATTTTCTTTATTGCTAAAAATGGCTGAAAGGAGAAATTATGAAAATTTTGAGAAGTATGATATGTTAGTTTGTTACATACAGTAAAATGGAAATAATATGGAGGCTATCGCCCTTTGTTATAACAGGTATGCAGGTATCTAGTTAACTAGTAGTTAGTAAAATCTATTATAAAGTGTGGTAGGTATATTTATTCGAAGGGATAGGTGTTTTGCCTCTGGGTATTTAAATTAATTTTCCATGGATGCCATTGTCCTAACTATCGTTTTTCTGATAATTATTAAGAGAACAATCAGGATCTAAAAGGTGAAAATAATTTTAGGTATCCTGAGCGACGACAGCCTTTTGCCACAATATCTTCAAGGCTGAAAAACAAATTGAATGATTATGGAGCGTTTATTCAGCCACGACCAAAATCATATAATAAAGAAAATCGCGAAAATGATGAAATCAACGTCGTGGCCTATGTCGAGGCGAACCCTTCAGTTTCATGTAGAACTATTGAAGCTGAAGTCGGTGTTATTAAGTCTAGAGCACATACAATATTAAAGAAATACACATTTTTTCCGTACAAAGTAAACATAGTGCAGCACTTGCACCCTGGCCATGCCGAACGTCGATTAAATTTTTGCAATTGGTTTCACCTAAGAATTAGAGAAAATGTAAATTTTGCAAGGATGGTTATATGGTCTAATAAAGCACACTTCTCAAGTGCTGGTATTTTTAATCGGCAAAATACCAGATACTGACATCAGGAAAATAAACATTTAGTATTTGAGCGGGAGCAACAAGGTCGATTTGGCTTTAGTGTTGCATGCTACATTTTGGGCACACAACTCGTTTATCGAATATATGAAAGAGGTCTCTCAAGGGTTCGTTACATAGATATATTGCAGGAGGTAATACCGGAGTTGTTGGATAACGTTCCTCTGGCGCATTTAGATAATATCTTCTTTCAGCAAGATGGCGCACCTGCACATAATTCTAATTTCGTACGCCCGTTTTTGGAAAATCAATTTCCTCAAAAGTGTTTGAGGTGGGGCTATAAACAAGATAAGGTCTATAAAACCTACCACCGAACTATGGAAGAACTACGCGAAGCCACCGAAACGGCATTTCGAGATTTACAAGAGCGATCAATCATATTATTGAATGCTCTTAATCGAATTTCAAAACTGATTGAATTCAGTACCGAGAAAACTGATATCATTTTCAGCAATTCTTGTCAATAATAAATAAGAAGTAAACTAAACCATTAAGTATTTGTTTTGCTAAAGCTATATTTTAAAAAGTTTATGTAGAGTTGTTGAGTTGTTATGTTAAAATTGTTTAATTTAAATTGTTGAAATGTTATGTCGAAATTGTTAAATTTAAATGTTTGAAATGTTGAATTGAATTGTTATATACCTGTTACTTGTTTTTGATGTTTTCTTAAAATTGTTATTGATATTTGGTAACATGTTTATATTACTTAAAAATTTAGTAGAAAATCTTAATTGAAACACCAATTTAAGGTATCTACCTAAGTAGTTCTAGGTAGTGGAATAGATACAGCAAATGTTTTTCATGACTATTGGGATATTTTAGAAAAAAATTTTTAAAATGTAAATTTTAGTCCAACGGATACAGATAAATGCCACAAATTATATATTTGAAAAGCTAAAAAAAAACCCTATCGAACTGTCAACCAATATACAGGGTGTCCCATTTAAAAAAACAATATTGGTAAATAACTCAAAAATGGTAGGTGATAAAAAAAATCTGACTACGCCACTGGATTTTTGATATCTCAAACGGTAAGCGTATTGCAAATGCAGTATTTTCAACATCACCCTGTATCTCAGAAACGAAGCGGGCTGGGAAATTTTTGTCTCTATCTTTTCAAATAGCCGAGATATCCCGTAAAAGCATCGAAATTTGGACACCCTGTACGTAATAGATAATGGATATCCGGCCAAATAACCATCTTCTAAGCTATCAAAACTTCCGGTCAATGCAAGATCTGAATGCAGAACTAAGTAGTTTTATATAAACGCAAAATCCCATCAGAACGCAGGACGCGTTAAGAACCTACCAATTAGGAAACTTAGTTGTCGTCAGTAAAATTTCAATTTTCAACTTAATTTTAAAAATACTTAGAAATCAGATACGACGATGAAACTTGGTGGAAATACATACACATTTCATGCACTTCACGCCTGTGAATTTCGATATCTCAATTATTTCTTATGGTTACAAACTTGACCTACTTTTTCTAAAATCTAAAATTTAATATTTTTACTCAAAAACCACTTCTTCTGAAAGCCTTTATCGAGGGAAACACACTGATAAAAAATAATCAAAATCCACTAAGAAATAACAAAATTATTCCACTTTAAAATTTCGTGATTTGAATTAAAAAATTCGTTAACACGGCTTGAAAACCTCATACTTGTAAATAAACTTTTTTCCCTTTGAGATTGGCTAAGGGCCGTAATGCAATTTCTAAAAGGACTAACTAAATGTACATTCTTTGAAAATTTAAAGTAAATAATTCCCTAGGGAATAATCAATAAAAGAAAATTCAAAATTTGAGACAACTCGTTCTCCGAAAGGACGCCACGTCCATATCTCGGACGCTAATAGATTTTTGGAAAAAAGTCACTATAAAAGACTCCAAATCACAAAACTACCTGGTACCAAATTTCAGCTTTGTAATAAATTACGAAAGGGTATAAGCGCCACAATTTTTTATTTTTAAATTCTGACTTTAAACTCGGAATTTAACTAGATTCTGAGTTTAAAGTCAGAATTTAACAAAATTCTGAGTTTAAAGTCAGAATTTAAAAAAAGTCTGAGTTTGAAGTCAGAAATTAACTAAATTTTGAGTTTAAAGTAGGAATTTAATTTAATTCTGAGTTTAAAGTCAGAATTTAACGAAATGCGTTTTTAACATCTCCTGTCAAACCTGAAATTGGTGTCAGGAGATAGATAAGTGAAATCCATTTCGTTGCTAGTAAACTCATTTGAGATTTACCGAGCTTCAACAGACAAAACAGTTAAATTTAGGCATGAGAAAAGTAACTCAATAAGTGTTTGGATTTTTCAGAAAAATAAAAAAATTTAATAAAATATAGGGCATTTCATTTAAAAAACGGATGATGCCTCGGGTTTGAGGTAGAAGCGGCAACACCGCGCAATTTAAAATATTTTATAAAGAGAGGGTATTATATTCATCTATGGCCAGAGCCAAATTCTCAAAACATCCTATTCGTTGAGTGTTCAGATATTTCCAATAGGACACTTAACTTGAATGACCCTGAAACAGAGGAGGAGATCTGTCAGTATGCTTCGTTTTTATTTCTAAAAGCGAGACATCGTTTATCGTTTTGTATTACCTTTTTTATTTTGTGAAACTTTTAATATATACGTTTTTTGTATATAAGTATATGCTGTTTTTTATTCTTTTATGTACCTTTTGATGCATATGTATTGTATATGTGTTTTTTTAATAAAAATTTTCTCAAGTTCAATATGGCTTTTTTTCAGCAACAGAAATAAATAAAAATATATAAAATGAACTAATTAAACATATGTTTAATTTGTCAGAGGCTTATTTAACACTGAATAATCAAAATAGGAAACTTTTATTTTGTACCCTCCCCCTTTTATCATTTTTTTACTATCTGTAGTTTGGTGGAACAATTCATAGCGCATTTGCCATTATTCAAACAAGAATATTGAACTTGTTTTTTGGTTCCAGTTTGTTAAGCAATCGTACGGGCTAAATTCTGACTTTATACTCAGGATTTTGTTAAATTCCGACTTTAAACTCAAATTCTGACATTAAACTCAGAATTTAGTTAAATTCTTACTTTAAACTCGGAATTTAGTTAAATTCCTACTTTAAACTCAGAATTTTGTTACATTCTGACTTTAAACGCAGAATTTTGTTAAACTCCGACTTTAAACTTTAAAACATTATGGCCCTTCTAATTCAATTTTTGGACAAATTTTTGCAATAATAAGAAATTAAATTTTTAAATATCGAAATTGGACTTTCACTAAACGATAGCCCTTAATAAAAGAAACATTTTTTTATAATAAACCCTATGGCGGAAAAATCAAATGGAAACCAGGAAACAGGCCTCTGAAGTAGAGCACCGGGTCCCGTAAAAAAGTTCCAATATTTAAAAAAAACTTCTTATAGGAAAAATCCCAAACTTTCACGGAATGATCAACTGAATGTAATGTAATACGTGGTATTTAAAATACATTTTTAAGCCGTACGAATTTTTTCTGGAAAAAATAAAAGTCTTCAAAAAATTCTGAAACAGCCAGAATGCAGGTAAAATAATGCCCATTACGGGAAAAATTTAGAAATTGTAAAATACAAAAAAGCCATGACTCCGGTGGGACTTTAAAGTAGCCCAAGAGATGTGAACAGTAAAAATTTTCATTACAGACTGAGGAAAATTAAAATTGTCAAGCTCAACAGTTTCGTTAACCGGACTGCGCACAAATTGGTTGTCATTGGTCTAGAGCTGCAGGAAAGGAGTAACCGTGACTTCGGCAGGATTTTCATATAAATATAGACCAACATCTGAATTAGACATGGGCGGTCCGGGTCCGGTCCATTCGGATCCAGTCCGCTCGTGGACCCGTTCTAATGGATTCGTTCACGGGTCCATTTAGTTCCGATGTCTTCTTTACGTGTGTTGAACTATATAATAATTATATGTGTATTCACTTTGGCTAGGAATTATGAGCCTAGCAAAATGTAATTCATGCGACCATTGTGAATAAACTTCGGTAATAGAAGATGATTGATTAGGACCAAATTAAAATATTTAAAGTTTATTAATAAATATAAATGTATTTTTCGGGTACTATGTATTTACTATGCCTATTTGCAGAATTTGTGTAATGTAAGTAACCAATATATGCATATGTACGTGAAATCAATTTTAAATATTGTTTTCCAAAAATAAAATAGTTATAACTCTAAATAACGAGACTCGAGACTAACTCCTAATTTAAACTAAAGAAAGACTTGTGCATTTTTATATTTACAGCATAAACGAATGCCTCATTCAAAATGTATTAGAAATATTATTTAACTAACTTATCCTTTCTAATCGAAACATACTAATAAGAATGTTTAAAGACGCTTATAAAACGTTTCCAATTTCTTTGAGAGTGCAATATCTATTACTGCTCCAAAAACATCCGATTTTATCCGTCGGCATCGATCGGTAACACTGCGGAACCATGTTTAATACAATTCAATTTGTACCAATATTTCATATTTTAGTCTGGCTAGCTTTAATTAAATTTTAAAAATCAAACTATAATTATTATATTTAATTATTTACTTTAAAGTAACGGTTATAAATTGTAAGCTCATATCTGAGATTATTGACATACATTTGTCTACATATCTGCTAGATGCTAAACCCTAAAACCTCAGGTAAAATAATTATTCTTTTAACTGTGCTAAAACGTACGATTAGGATAACAATTCCCCATCTTGTAAAGAATTTAGATCTACGCGGATCCAGTCCAATCCCAATCGCGGTGCTGCGTTAACATTCAGTCAGTGGCAGCTTATTCCTGACGCGTATGGACCCGGTCCGATTTTGATACTGGATTCGTTCCATCCGGGTCACTGGATTCGTTCAATCGGACCATGTCCATTCGGAACGGCACAAGTCTAATCTGAATCTTTAGTAGATCGCGATTTGAACTCGTTAGTGACACATGACTTAATAGCCCTTCTTAATCACCGGTTGATTTATTCTTAGTGACTCAGCCAAAGACCACTAGAGGAACATTGCACTTACGTTCCCATCGTTGGAATTCGCCGAGTTTTTGTACTGAAAGGGTCCCTTGCACTTAGGTTCCGAGTAGGGCTTAGATTGTGAAGATCGTCCTCGGAGATTAGATTTGGTTCTCTTGATCTATGCTCCAGTAGGGGGGGTATAAAAGAAAAAATTAATGACGCATTAATTGCGCGCAGAAGTAAAGGGTAAGCCAAGTCTCTGGTCTTCTTCTTTTAAGCGTTCATCAAGCCAAAGTGTTCAAGTGTAATTGTTTAAAAATGTGTGGTTCTTGGCGCAATTTGTCATTATTAGAATTTTTCGCAATTTTTGAAACTTAACTTTTGCCCAACTTTGATATTTAAAACTTGTATATTTTGACTTTAATTTGCTCTTAAATATTTTGATATTTTAAACCTGATAAATACTTATAACTATTATTAACAATTGTGAGCAGACAGTTCATAGACGCCTTAGAGGGATCGCTGTCTGTTTGCTTGCAGGTTAGTGGTAATGTCTACTGTTTGAGCGACGTAAATATTGACATGTTTAATGTAGATAGTTCAGCTACCCAGTACTTTTTAAATATGGTGGAGGGTTTAAACATGAGCCAATTAATTAACGAACCGACACGGATAACACAGCGGTCATCTGCATTACTAGATATTGTTGTCGCCAGTAATGCTGAAAGTGTAGAGAGGTGTGGTGTAAAATCCTTGGACCTATCGGACCATGATCTCTTATGCTGTACGTTAAATTATAAACCTAAAAAACTGAACCTACTTTTTATTCATTTAGAGATTATAAAAATCTTAATGAACATCTATTAAATAAAGACTTGCAGGGATTACCTTACAAGATATATTTTTTAGACAAGATGTTAATGATAAAGTTACATTTTTAAATCGCCATCTTATTGATTTATTTATCTATCATGTGCCGTTAAGAAATGTACGAATTAGCAAACCAAAAGCTCCATGGTTAACCGGCAACTTAAAATTTATGATGATACTTAGGGATCGAACCAAAGCAAAGTTTAGAAAGACTAAGAACATAGAACATTGGAACTGTTACAAAACGCTAAGAAATTTGACAAACCATAGCGTCTCACGCGAAAAACGGGCCTATTATGAAAATATGGCTAATAACAAAGATCCCAAATCCATGTAGAAAGAACTGAACTCATTAAATATTAAAAAAAAAATAATAACAAGGTGTTAGCAAATACTTTTTGTGATCCTGAATCCTCTTTGTCATAAGGTTTTACAAACACAAAAGCCATGCTATCTTCTTAATAAGCTCTCTTTTCGAGGCAATGTCCATAACATCAACATTAGATATAAGAGCCAACTCACCGTTCCAGCGCACAAAACAGCACTCTTTGAGCGGTCTTTTAACTATGCCATCGTACGTCTGTACAATCCGTTACCGGAGAGACTTAAATCCCTTAGCCAAAAAAAGTTTCGTATGGAAGTTCGAAAAATGCTGTTCAATAGTCAGCTAAACTGAATTATTATTTACCTTCCTGTGTTAATATATATGCATATTTATTTTAATTTTATCTTAATTTTATTTTATTATTAAGCTGTTATTATAAATGTGGAATAATTAATAGTTTTATTATAAATTTCGCTTGTAATATTATGTTGTGAGACTATTGATAGCGACTTTTATACCCAGCTGTGACAACCGCATCCTAATCTGTGTCATTGTTTTAGTGAACTGTGTCGATGCTTATATGATTAGACTTTTATGACTTTAAAGGGATAAGTGTTAAAGCACACTTTCCAAGTATGAACTTCCCATTTTTGGTAACTTTTTTTTTTAAATGTAAATTGTATTAAATATTTCCTGTATGTTACCAAATAAAGATATTTATTATTACTACTATTATTATTATATCGAATTTTTAATGCCAATTTGCAAGGAGAATGCACAAAAACAAGGCCAAATAGAGAAATAATGATTTCTATAATAATACACATAATAGATAATGGATATCTGGCCAAATAACCATTTTCTAGATCAAAATTCCAGGTCAATGCAAGATCTGAACGTAAAACGAAGTAGTTTTGTATAAACGCATATTCCAATCAAAACGCAGGTCGCGTTAAGAACCGACCAATCCGGAAGCACCACGCCAAGCTTCTCTAGACCCGCTTAGTTGGCGTCACTAAACTTTCCAACTTTCAACCCTAATTAAAAAATACTTATAAAGTAAACGTGGTGGAAATATGCATTTTTTTACGCGCTTTACGCCTACTTTCATTTCGATATCTCAATTATTTTTCATAGTAATAAACTTGACGTATTATTTTCAATATCTAAAATTTAATATTTTTACTGAAAAACCACTTTTTCTGAAAGCCCTTATCTAAGGAGGAATTAAAAAATACGTTAGGACGCTTCCAAAATGTAATACATGCAGATAAACGTATTTCCCTTTGAGATTGGCCAAGGGCCGTAATGCAATTTCGATCTAAACACACGTTCTCTAAAAATTTGAAGTAGATATCTCAATTCTCGAGGGAATAATCAATAAAAGAAAGTTAAAAATTTGAGACCACTCGTTCTCCGAAAGGACCCCACATCCATATCTCGGAAACTAATAGGTTTTTCGAAAAAAATCACTCTTGATAAAACACTCCAAATCACAAAAACTACATGATTTCAGTTGATAAAAACCCAAAGAAATTAATTCTTCAATTTTTGGACTTTTTGCAAAAACAAAAAATTAAATTTTCGAATATCAAAAGGGGACTTTCACTAAAAATTAGCCCTTATTAAAATAAGCAGATTTTATAATGAACACTTTTGCGTAAGAATCAATAGAAAACCAGGAAACAGGCCTTGGAAGCAGAGCACCGCGTCCTGCAGAAAAATTCCATTATTTCAGAAACCACTGATAGGAAAAATCCCAATCTTTCACGGATTAATTAATTAACTAAAATACAACGTTTAAAACACATTTTAAAGCCATGCGAGTTTTTTCTAGAAAAAATAAAAAGGTTATCCGAAAATCATGAAACTTGGCCAAAACGCAGATGTGATGCCCATTTTGGAAAAAATACAGAACTTGTAAAATACTGAAAACCATGGCTCCTGTGGGACTTCAAAGTATCTCAGGAGATGCAAATTGATTATTATTATTGTTATTATTTGTTGGAAGCCATTTGTGGCATTATTTTTATTTCTATTATTTGTTTGTCTTCACCGGAGCGAAGGGGAAACAAATAGATTTTGGTTTTTATTTTTCTTTAGACAACTACTCTGAGTAACTTTGTTCTGATTTTATTTTTTATCGCTTAATTTGTTGAAAACATAAATTTCATAAATGGCTTATTTTGGCCTAGCCATCATGTCTTAAAATTTCAGATTTTTCGCTATTACGATATGGTCTAGTGGTCCGAGTTGGTCGTAGTGGCAGGATACCTTTGGATTAAATATTCCATTTAATTTTAAAGTTATTTTTTTCATATATGAGGGTGATTTAAAGGGGTGTGTCTAATTTGCTGATCTAGAATGAATAACTGCGAGGTACTAGGAACACAGCTATAGGTGAGTCAAAATTGATACAGGTTCTAACGGTCGATAGTACTTTTTGCCAGGTGGACCACCGATCCTCTGTCAATGTTCAAAAAGGTATTTTACTCTTTAACATTTCTACAAAAAAGTTGCCAGATACTAGACAAATAGCTATAGGTCAGTCAAAATCTGCACAAGTACCAACTATCGATAGTACTTTCAGCCAGGTGGACCACCAATCCTCTGTTAATGTTTAAAAAGTTACTTTACTCTTTAACGTTTTTACAAATAAGTTGCCAGGTCCTACAAAAAGAGCTGTAGGTGAATCAAAATTTGCACAAGTACTAACCACCGATAGTATTTTCTGTTAGGTGGACCGCCGATCCTCTAACAATGTTCAGAATGCTACTTTACTCTTTAACATTTTAAAAAAAAAGTTGCCCGTTGTACCGATCCTCTGTCAATGTTTAAAAAGGTACTTTACTCTTTAACATTTTTATAAAAAGTTGCCAGGTACTAAACAAATAGCTGTAGGTCAGTCAAAATTTACACAAGTACTAACCACCGATAGTACTTTCTGTCAGGTGGGCCACCGATCCTCTGTCAATTTCAAAAAAGTATTTTACTATTTAACATTTTTACAGAAATGTTGCCAGGTACTAGAGAAATAGCTACACATTAGTCATCATTTGAACAGGTACTAAACATGGATAGTTATTTATGTTAGGAGTAACACCGATCCGTTGTCTACGTTAAAAAGTGTACTTTACTTCTCAACATTTTTAGAAAAAAGTTTCCAGCTACTAGACAAATATCTCTAGCGTTCTACTGCGCGTTCGTTTTCGGAATTCGGAATTTTTTTTAACGCATGTCCTGTAGCTGATTGTTTATTCATAAAATTTGTGAGTCCGGACCTGCGGTCCATTTCTATGTCCAAGTCTCCTTCGCATGTGGAGGCAAGATCAATTTCCCTTCCATAATTGTGAGTATTTTCTGGGAGAGAAAAATCAAAATCGAGCAAAGATACAGGAGACTGAAGGTCTCTTTCTGGTTTGCAAAATTCTAATCTACTATCATTAAAAACTGTATATAGAGAATAGCGCTGTAGGCGAACGTTGTCGAGCAACATACTGTGGGCCTTTGCTCAGAAAGGGGGGGTCTGGTTGCTGGGCATTGTATTAACTACCATACCTTCTATGGAAACCACTTCAGAAATTGGAGTGGCCGTGGTAGACAGTGTAGAAAAAATTTAATTTGATTATACAAAGTTCGGATAAACCGAACAAAAAAAAATTATGTAGCAACGGGCTGACAGTCGGGGTAAAGTCAGATCTTAAAATTAAGAAACGCTACCGGGTGGATACCTATATCTTACCCTAAGATACAGTATTTTAAAAATTTTAAGGATTTATTTACTTATAAATTCCTGCTTGCTAATATGGTTTTTACACCGTGTGTAGGCGTTACTAAGTGGGTTCATCATTAAGATCTTTTGATTTCAAGTCGTAAACGTTCAAGAAATCACCTTGTGTACTGTCACTTTGAGTGTTCAGCTAGAGTACTATGTAGTACTATAAGTTTTAGAGTTTTTGCTCAACAGTTTTTTCCTACTAAAACCAGTGATACCGTAGAATACACTTGAATACTGTCTTTTGCTTTGTTACAAATAGTTTTTGCTCAAAGAAAAATTAACAAATCACACGTATTTGTTAGATCACTTGTGACTGCAAGCAGTTAAGTCCTTTTTTACGTAAAACAACTTAGAATCAAATTTACAAAAATTATTTTACTCTAAAACGAACTAACTAAACTGAATATTTTTTCCTAATATTCAAAAATACGTAAATATGGATAAAAAGAGAATAACTAGTAAAATATGCAAAAATAAGTAATAAGAAATCATTAAAACTCAGAAAAAATTAATAAATATTTTTAAAATCCAAATTTAAACTAAAAAAGATTTTCTTAAAAATCAAGCTTGTCTTTCCTACCTGCAAATCCACCCGGGTCACGCCGCGCCGCTTGGGATTTTTATAATGCGAAAATAGTTATAGTATAAAATTCTTAAAAATAAAAAATTTGCAAAAATATTGTAAGTTTATGATAACGATAAATATTATAAAAATGTGCGCAAAATATATATCAAAAAATACACAGAAGAGAACTTCGGAAGCTGACGTGCTAAGATTTGTGGAGGGAGAGTTTAAGTTTAAAAGAATGGATTCACCAAACGTACTTAAAACTAAACCCTATTCTACTAATACAAAATCAATGTAAATTTTTTATAACAAATGAATGTTGAAACAAGTTTTTATCAAATAACGCAAATAGAGAAAATCCAATTAAGTTTTATCAAGTCAAAAATCAGTAAAAAATGTAAATCGCCCAAGCAAGGTAGATCACAAAAATTAACAAATCAAAATAAAGCAAAATATCACTAGATAAGTTCCAAAAATATTACAGTCAAAATCGGTAAATGTTAAATCACAAATAATCAAGAATCACAATTGTTAATAACAGTTATTAGCAGTAAAAATCATGTTTTAAAATATCAAATTAGTATGAGCAAATCGAAGTCAAAAATATGAGCAAATATTTCAAGAATCAAAGGTTGAGCAAAAGTTACGTTTCAAAAATTTCAAATACAAAAATTGACACTTATACCTGAAGTACAAATTGTTAAACAATTACACTTAAACAGTAGTTAAAAATTCTGTGAGTTACTTAGAAGGAAATCTGTATATAGAGATGAACTAGGCTTGATGAACACTTAAGAGAAGCAGACCAGAGACTTAGCATACCCGTTTTTCTTCGCGCAATTTATACAGCCAATCCTCTTTTTTCTTCCAAATACCCCCTACTGGAGCATAGATCAAGAGAACCAGATTTAATCTCCGAAGACGGTCTTCACAATCTAAGCCCTACTCGGAACCTAAGTTCAGTACAAAGACCTGGCGAATTCCAACAATGGGCACGTAACTGCAATGTTCTCTACATTGTCTTCGGCTGTGTCACTAAAAATGGCAAATAAGAAACGCACAATATATAACTTCAACCGCTGATTATGGAGGGCAATGAATACATGTGCCACTAACGATTAGTAAACGCGATCTGCTAAAGAGCCAAATTTCTGTCAATACTTATATGAACGGTTACACCTTTTTTGCAGTTCTAGACCAATGACAGTCATTTGGGGCGGAGTTTGGTGAACGAAACTGTCGACAATTTTTTTCAGTCTGCTACCAAAATTTTTAGTGTTAATATCTCCTGAGATACTTTGAAGTCCCACAGGAGCCATGGTTTTGAGTATTTTCCCATAATGGCCATTACTTTGTCTGCGTTTTGGCCAAGCTTCATAATTTTAGGACTTTTTTATTTTTCTAGAAAAAATCAAATGTGTTTTAAACGTTGTATTTTAGTGAGTTAATTAATCTGTAAAATATTGGGATTTTTCCTATCAGTGGTTTCTTGCACTGGACATTTTCCTGCAGGACCCGGTGGTCTGCTTCCTGGTTTTCCATTGATTTTTTGGCAAAAATGTTTCTTATGAAGAATGCTTGTTTTAATTAACTTTTAGTGAAAGTCCCGTTTTGATATTTGAAAATTTAATTTTTTGTTTTTGCAAAATTCTGAAAGTCCAAAAACTGAAAAATTAACTTTTTTAGTTTTTTATTTACAATGCTGAAATTCGTACAATGCTTGTCCACGTAACCGGATCGGGCTATTCGGTTGCATGTTCGTTTTCAACCGCTCAGCTGTGGGCCTGCCAGATAGGTCGCAGCCTTGTCTATCGGTCGAAAGTATAGGAGTCCGTATCCGTCAGCAAGCTCTACATCCATCAGTACAGATACCGGATACAGGTTCGTGGATTCATATCCTTTCGGACCAACTCATCTCTAGATCTTGCATTGACCTGGAGTTCTGATAGTCTATGAGATGGTTATTTGGCCGAATGTCCATTATCTTTTGTGTGTATCACTATAGGAATCATTATTTCTTGATTTGGCCTTGTCATGGTTTTTCCGTGTAATTTAGCTTGAAAAATTCGATATTAGGGCACTAGGTGAGCTAAAATATGCACAGGGACTATCCATCATAGTACTTTCTGCCAGGAATTCCACCGATCCTCTGTCGATGTTAACAATGGTAATTTTCTCTTTAACAAAAAAGTTGCCAGGTACTAGACAAATAGCTATACCTGAGTCAAAATTTGAACAGTTACTAAACATCGATAGTACTTTTTGTCACAAGTACCACCGATCCTCTGTCAATGTTCAAAATGATACTTTACTCTTTAACATTATTACAAAAAAAGTTGCCAGGTACTAGACAACTTGCTATACATGAAACAACATTTACACAGGTACAAAACATCGACAGTACTTTCTGCCAGGAGTAATATCGATCATCTGTCAATGTTCAAAAGGGTACTTTTTTACAAAATTGTTGCCAGGTACTAGACAAGTAGCTATACTTCAAGTCAAAATTTGCACAGGTACTAAACATTGATGGTACTTTCTGCCTGAAGGACTACCGACGCTCTGTCGAAAAGGGTTTACTCGGGGAACGCGACAATTATTTTTTCTGAATTTAGTATTTTATTTTATATTTGTTTATCTTTTATTTATTTTTTTTTAAGAATTTTAAACTTATTTTTATTTAAAAAAAATCAATAATAATTACTTAAATATCTAAAATTATCTTTATAAAGTATGTCCCGCACCATATATTAATTAAATGTCGTTTTTGTACCATCTTGGTACCATTAAACTGCCTTTCTACCGTTTTTGTACCAACAAATTGAAATTTGAAAAGTACCATTAAATGCCGAGTGTTTGAACCATTATTTTTTCGTGACTTCTGGCAACGTTGGATTACAGTGACTTTTTACGATGACAGTTGTGACAATAGTGGTTAACGTTTTGATTGGGTGGAGCCATTGTCCGCCATTAATGTGCAAAAATTTTGTTGTTTACAATAGATCTTATAGGAATTTCGTCTAGTATATTTGAGTTTATTTACAACAGTATAATATATCGTTACAACATTTTTGCTTTAATCAAAAGTTGGTTAGTTGGACTTTGCATTTTAACAATATTTATGTGGCTTGGGATAAGTTGTTTACAAAATGTGATGATTTAGCAAGGCCTGTTTTTTAACAAATACTGTAAGGTATGTTTTATTATTAATTTCATAAGTACAAAATAAGGTTTAAGCTTGATAAAAAGTGTAAATTTAAACGTTATAATAAATCAAAAAACTTAAAAAATCAATTATATGTCTATAGGCTATGTCCAACAGGGAACCAATACAAAAAATTTAATATTGATTATATCAATTAGGATGCTTTGGTTTTTAAACATCATTTAAAATTAATTTTTATTTGTTTGTAGGGCTTTTGTATGTTTGTAACTTAAAGTAAAACACTTAAAACTCCATCTCTCACCACTGTGTTTAGTGTCTGTGCTTTAATTTTTAATTTTTTTTGTTGTTGCTCATGTCTAGACGAATGAGTGCTTATGTTCGACTAGACCTCACAAACAAAGGCTCTTCCAAAATACCGTACAGTTGAGAGTTTATACGGATCATTTTATACCAAATTATTTTGAAATAGAACATGAACTACTAAGTAAGTAGTTAATTAAAGTATATATACCTGTATGCCTTACCTAATACACTTACTTGTGTACTTTTTGGTTGTGAGTCATGTATTTTTCCACAAAATTATGTAAATATATAACAATTATGCAATTTGTAAAATGAAAATTATTATTTATTGTTGTTAAATAAATTGAAAAGATGCAAGCAATGCTGAAGTAAGTTTTCTTCTTAACTGCTTAACAGAACATACTGATTATGTGATGTTGCAACAAATTGTTAGTTTCGTTTTTAATTAAATATGATATATCATTGGCTTACAAGCAAAAAGCACCAAGTCAACTGTGTTCACGTTTGATTTGACAATATATGAAAATCGGTCTTGCAATACCTAATTTTTTTTTTTGAGTTCATGCTATATTTGACTGATAAATGTGAGTTATTGCATGCACTATAAACAAGCCATTTTTGTGTTGCTCGTGTTTCATTTCTTTTCCAGGCATTGACTTTTTCGTAAGGCATATTACAATTTTAATATATTTTTTAGTTTAGTGATTCATTTTATACTGGCAATTTAACAATGAAAATATTTGAATACTTTGATCAGAACAGAGGAAAATTAGTTATAAAAGCTTTTTAATTATTTCACAGAGGCCTCTGCTTTTGGAATGTTTCTTCCTAATTCGAACCAGATTTGAACACAAATGAATAATTTATAGTAATTTTGAATTGGTGTTATCTTTACGTATTTGTCAATATTATTAAAATGAAGACTTGTCAAAGTATATAAGCAAATTGTTTTTAAATATTACATTGTTAATTTTATTTCCTCAGTTTCCAAATAAATAATATTTAAAAAAATTTTTGTTCATAGGTCTTTTCGTTTTGAAGGTAACATGGCTTACACTTTCTTAACAATAGAATGCTATTTGTCATATCTTTTATTTAGATATACATAAGACCTACCCAATTTTTTAACAATGCTTTACAGTAATAAGGCTACTAATGGAAAATTTGTTATATATTTTTATTTAATGAACCTAAGAATTAGAGTTAGTTGGTTTTAAAGAGCTGTCTGGAAACTGTTTCTTTTATAAAAAAAATGTAGCCTTGTACTACCTAGTAAAACCCTAACTGGAATGGTTACAGTATGGCAGTTGAAATTTTTTTTCCTAAAAAGCAACGGAAGATAAACATACGGGCTTATAAGATGTATGTTTTTTTTTCTAAATAATTACTTTGGGTTGTATTACATTTATACAGGTTGAAATACACTGCACTGGACACAAAAAGCATTCTCAGTATAACAATTGTCTTTTAAACTTTTAACTTTATAACGATTTGCACTAGCTGATTTTCTATGAGCCAGACTCCTGTATACTTTGTATATGAGAAAAGAAAAAAATTAAGAGTACTTTGTCTAAAGTTTTCTGGTACCATCTTCTCTTGTCTTTTCACACATATCTGGCACAAAATGAATCTACAAGAATTTAAAAAAATACATTCAGCAGGAAGCTATGGTTTTGATAAAATTAGTTAAACTAAATTGCCACATTTCATACCTGACATAAGTGTGATGTGTCCCTAGGAATCCATTTATTCCTTTTCATTCTTATAACCGATTTCTACGACTAGATTCTTAGGAAACACCTTCATATGGAAGCCTTTTTTGGCAGAATTTGAACATCCTACTGCAGCACAGCTGGCCATATTGTATTTTTATAATCTAAAAAAAGAAATATATGGAAAAGTAGTATGTAGTATGTTATTGTGAAACTTAACCATACACTTAAAATCCTCGAGAACGTAATGATTTAAAAGGCTTGGAGTGGACCAGAAAGCACTGCAAAATGTACATATAAAAAAATTAAATTAATTCCTTCCTAATTTATCAATTTTTATGTTCTTGACTTTATTGCTGCTATAATTGAATCGTTAAGTTCAAATATAAGCTCTTTTGATTTGGGTATTTGTATTTAATAAAGTATGTTATTAAAAAACATTTAATGAAGCCATGTAGGATTGTTTAAGAAAGATCCAATAATAAAAAATGCCTTATTTGCAAAGAATAATCATTAACTTATCTAAATTATCCCAAAATATCAAGGTACATAACATAATCCGAGAAGATATCGCTCTTCCTGAAGTAACTAAGAATTGCAAAGAATGTTTATATACTATTTGCAGTTTACATCACTATATTTTATAAATCAATTTAAGTCTACTGTATATAAGGTTACCAGATGCTCTCTCGTCACCAATTTATAACTGAATTGACCCTTTTTTGTATGTAGTAATTGTAATTTTAAAAGTCATATATTTCTACATCAGAGATGTTTATTAGGGATATTCACTCTACAAAAGACAATACTTTTTTTATTTCAGTTGGGGTTGAGGTGATAGGTCTTACAAGAAGTAGCCTTTTTTTGTTATGATGGATAAGCAACTGGCTCAGACATTCGTTTCCCATTTTTTGCCGAGGGAATTCTGGTAGCTTTAATTTCATAATTTACTTCTAAGTAAGGGTTTTCAAAAGAAAAGCTTCCACAAACAGCGCTTATAAAAACAGTACTTTTTTTAAAACTTTCTTACCTAAATGTACAGGGTGGTCGAAATTGGTCTGTTTTAACAGAGAAAACCTATTTCCTGACTAGATAGAGCAAAACTGACTTAGGTGTCATGGGCTCGATTTCTGAGAAATGTTTAATGGCAAAAACCGCCTGCCGATATTTTCACTGCCAACTGAGATATAGGGCGTTTTTCAATTTTCGGCCATTTTGAAAATTGTCCATAACTTTTTTATTTTGCGGAATATTAACATTCTGCAAAGACATTCTAAAGGCACTTTTTTATGTGCAATCCAGTGGCATACTCAGATTTTTTCTATAGTTGTCCGTTTTATCATAAATAGGCAAAACTTTTTTTTTTCAAATGGAAATCATAGTTAGCTATAAATTATAAAAAATGCTCGCGTTTAGCCCTTTTCAGTGATATAAAGTTGTAGGTACTTATTTTCAAAAATAACGAAAATATTAGGTGTTTTTGGTTTACATCGAAGTAGGCTTTGATTTGTGATGACAATATCTCAATTATGTATTGTTAAGATTTATAGTTTGTTAGCAACTTAAACACAACTTTAAATAACACTAGCTAACGTTATTTTAATTATTTATTATTAATTTTTTTTATTTTTTTTTGTTTACATAGCAAAATTGAACAAAATTAACAAACTAAACTACTATTTACAGCTACAAGTGAAAATAAAAAATAATTATGAAAATCTAGGTATTTAGTTAGATAGGTTTCTGATAAATATATTTAGAGAAATTGTTCAAATTGAGCCCCTCCCTGTTGAATACAAACTAAGCATCTTTTGCGTACCGAGTTGCAACTATTTATTAGTTCAACTGGGCTAATAGATGCAAAAGCTTGCCTAGTGGCCTCTTGCAATTCTTCTTTTGTGTGAAAGGTTCTTCCTTTAAATATCAAGTCCTTCAATCTTCCCCACAAAAAAAAATCTAAGGGAGTTAAGTCACAGGACCTAGCAGGCCAAGGTATGGGGCCCCACGTACCAATCCAATTTTCTCGAAATTCGAAGTTTAAAAGATCAGTTGTGATCCTTGCATTGTGCGGGGGACAACCATCTTGTTGATAGTAGATATTTCTGGCATCAGCTAAAGGTATGTCTTCCAACAAAGGGACAATATATGTGCGCAAAATATTTACATAATCATCTGCAGTTAAATTTCCATCGTAAAAATAAGGTCCCACAAATCTTCCTCGGAATATCCCCACCCATATATTGAATCCACACCGACCTTGTTAAGATTTATAGTTTGTTAGCAACTTAAACACAACTTTAAATAACACTAGCTAACGTTATTTTAATTATTTATTATTAATTTTTTTTATTTTTTTTTGTTTACATAGCAAAATTGAACAAAATTAACAAACTAAACTACTATTTACAGCTACAAGTGAAAATAAAAAATAATTATGAAAATCTAGGTATTTAGTTAGATAGGTTTCTGATAAATATATTTAGAGAAATTGTTCAAATTGAGCCCCTCCCTGTTGAATACAAACTAAGCATCTTTTGCGTACCGAGTTGCAACTATTTATTAGTTCAACTGGGCTAATAGATGCAAAAGCTTGCCTAGTGGCCTCTTGCAATTCTTCTTTTGTGTGAAAGGTTCTTCCTTTAAATATCAAGTCCTTCAATCTTCCCCACAAAAAAAAATCTAAGGGAGTTAAGTCACAGGACCTAGCAGGCCAAGGTATGGGGCCCCACGTACCAATCCAATTTTCTCGAAATTCGAAGTTTAAAAGATCAGTTGTGATCCTTGCATTGTGCGGGGGACAACCATCTTGTTGATAGTAGATATTTCTGGCATCAGCTAAAGGTATGTCTTCCAACAAAGGGACAATATATGTGCGCAAAATATTTACATAATCATCTGCAGTTAAATTTCCATCGTAAAAATAAGGTCCCACAAATCTTCCTCGGAATATCCCCACCCATATATTGAATCCACACCGACCTTGCCGGTCTTGTTGCACAATTACGTGTGGATTTTCAGTGGACCAGTGATATGAATTATATCTATTAAATATACCAGAAGTATCTACTCTGGATTCATCACTCCAAATAATATTTAATGGAAAATTCTCATTCTCCATGAATTTTTGCTCATACCACTGACAAAATCTCAATCTTCTAGCGGCGTCCCCTTCACGGAGTTGATGAACTCTTCTCGTTCTGTACGGTTTGAATTTATGTTTTTTGAGTATTTTTAAAACGGTGGTCTTTGGAACATTCGTTATATTAGCCAATGTTCGAGAGGAGGTGCCAGGATGATCTAATACCTCACCAATTATATTTAGCTGCTGGATTTCCTTTTCTTCCTTTAGTTCATAATGTCTTGTTCTTAACTTTTTAAAACTTCCGTAATTTACTAAATTACTTTTTAATGTTTGATAAATTCGGTTATCCGGTTGACGTCGCTCAGGAAATGTATTAAAATATAATTCACTAGCTGCTTCAGGAACTTCGTTAGATAATATGTAACATTTTAACATATCATACTTTTCATAATTCTCAAACATATTTTGTCAGCAACTTAACACAACTTTATAAAGATAACACCAAAACGCAATAATTACACCAGACTACAGTAATCTGACAGCAATATATTCAAAATATTGAACGCGCGTCATTATTCCAAGGCCTACTTCGATGTAAACCAAAAACACCTAATATTTTCGTTATTTTTGAAAATAAGTACCTACAACTTTATATCACTGAAAAGGGCTAAACGCGAGCATTTTTTATAATTTATAGCCAACTATGATTTCCATTTGAAAAAAAAAAGTTTTGCCTATTTATGATAAAACGGACAACTATAGAAAAAATCTGAGTACGCCACTGGATTGCACATAAAAAAGTGCCTTTAGAATGTCTTTGCAGAATGTTAATATTCCGCAAAATAAAAAAGTTATGGACAATTTTCAAAATGGCCGAAAATTGAAAAACGCCCTATATCTCAGTTGGCAGTGAAAATATCGGCAGGCGGTTTTTGCCATTAAACATTTCTCAGAAATCGAGCCCATGACACCTAAGTCAGTTTTGCTCTATCTAGTCAGGAAATAGGTTTTCTCTGTTAAAACAGACCAATTTCGACCACCCGGTACAATAACTAACTCAGGCTCAAACTTCATACATCAATACACAACACTGGTATTTTAAAACTGAAAATATTTAGACACAAACTATTTAAAAACGCAAAACAAATATGCAGAATCGCCGTTTATGCACATATAAACAACAAAGGTTTAGCCCATTAATGGCGGATGGGCGAAGCTTATGTTCTATTGTCCTTACTACTTGTATAAAGTCACTGGTATATGATGTTTTTTATATTGAAAACTTGAGAGGGCTGGTACATGAGCAAATGTAATGAACAAAAAATATCTGAAAGGTGTATATTAACATAAAATCAGAGTCAATTATTTTAGACTAAACAGGTCATCATCAATCTTTGAAATTCTTTATATGCAAACAGTTGACAGTGAAAAGTACAGGGTTTTTTTTATATATTGCCACCCCCCTTATCTTTTTTATTTGACATTTTAGAAAAATGTGTCCCAAATAAAAGTTTAATGGTTTCAAATGAATTTTTATGAAAACATTTTTTTGCATATACAGGGTGTTACAGAAAGTCTGGGCGTGGTCCAAGTTTCTTATTTCAAATAGGTACCCCATTTTTTTATTGAATTTTCGGATTCTCCTGAGAATTTTACACATTTTTTATAAGGGATATTCTATACTTAAATCTAAAGCCTAAAGAGATATTGTTATTTTTTGAAAACTATTATGTAAAACAGGTAAACATTTTTCTGGTCGTAAACAGGTCATTGAGGGTGACTGTTTTACTGTTTGGTAGACTTTCTGTCAATTTCTGGATAAAATGTCACATTTCCGATGAGGAAAAATCCGACAACCTTCGCATAGCTTATGAGAATAACGAAAATACACAGGCAACCAGAACAGAAATCACCATCTTCCAACGAATCGCCATCTAAACAAACATTTTTTGAAATATCAGACGTGGATTTTTTTCCTTCTACGGGGTATTACAAAAACATCGAATTTTGGAAATATGCATATGAATCTAATTAAGGCAACACATGTTTTTAAAAAATATATGTATAATATTAACGAAAACAGAAAAGAATATTTTAAAAACTACACACAGCGTCAAAAAACTTGGACCCCTTCATAAGTCGCAATGCAAATAAGCTTTCCTCAAGACCGCGTATCTTCAGTAATAAATGAACCAACGAAGTGATTGAAAAATGATTATGTCAACGAATAGCGGGACTACCACTTTTAGTTAACTGAGCCATGATATTGTAATCAGCAAGCTAATAAGGAGAGTTTAATTTTTTTTAGCCAGACCTCCCATTTAATTTGCATTAGGTCCTGTGTTGAGAAACTTTTAAACACTCTGTAGAGCGTTCTAATTTCAATAGAATATTTCATGTGGCTAAAAGTGGCAGCCCTGGCTATTCGTTAACATACACTTTTTTTAATCACATGGTTGGATCATTTATTGCTCAAGATACAAGGTCTTGAAACAGAGCATTTTTGCATTGCGTCTTATGAAGGGGTCCAAGTTTTTTGACGCTGTGTTTATTACAAAAAACTACATATTATCAAATAATTCAATAATGAAATGAAATATAAATATTATAATTGCTGAATATGTCCACCATTCATTTCAATACAATTTGTATAATCTGCTTCGATTTTATTAATCGCATTAATAATGAATTGTGCATGATTATTGTTTAAATCCTCAATGGCTTCAATTATTCTCCTTCTTAACACCTCTATATCTTCCGTGGGAGTTTCATATATTTTATTCTGCAAAAATCCCCACAGAAAAGAGTCAAGAGGTGTTAAGTCGGGACTATTGGGCGATATTTTATTCTGCAAAAATCCCCACAGAAAAGAGTCAAGAGGTGTTAAGTCGGGACTATTGGGCGGCCACCGAATCGGTCCAGTCCGACCAATCCACGTTTCAAAATTTTGATTTAAAAAATTTAGGACCGCAAAAACATTGTGTGGTGGGGCTCCATCTTGTTGCCAAATAATTTGGTTGTATTGACGGAGGGGTAAGTCATCCAAAATAGGTTCCAGATCATTATTTAATAAATTTAGATATTTTTCTCCATTTAAAGATCCATCAATGAAAATCGGTCCAATAATTTTGTTGTGAAGGAGCCCGCACCACACATTTAAAGTTTTCCGACCTTGGGTTTTAATTTCACGCATGGCCCGAGGGTTTTCCGTTGCCCAAAATCTAACATTTTTCCGGTTGTGAATCCCGGCAGTACTAAAGGCGCATTCATCTGACCATAAAACTTTTTGAAAAATATTGTTATCTTCATCTTTCATCAGCAACATTTCCTGGCAAAACATGGTTCGTTGGTTTTTCTGATCTTCAGTTAATTTCTGGACGGGTAAAATTTTGTATGGGAAATATCCATGCTTTTTTAATGTCGAATAAATTTTGAAAATAGATTTATTAAAAAAAATTGATGCGTCTTTTAAGGCTGCATTTGGATTTTCTGAAAATAAATAATATTTGCGTAAGTTACTTTATATCCTGTGGGTAATTTCTATTAACCTACCTTGAAAAAATAATAAAATATTTAATTCCTCCTCCTCATTAATAACCGCAGTACGTTTTTTTCTTTTAACAGTCATTCGATTTCGAAAGCCAAGTTCAATATTTTTGAAAGTTTTTCGAGATGGAATAGCTCGCATGGGGAAAAGCCGCTGATATTCTCTTCTTGCCGCGCAAGCATTATTATTATTCTTGTAGAAAATGCGAAGAATATCACATCTTTCTTCGTCAGTGTAATGCATCTTTTCAATGAATTGACAGAATGACAGATCACCGTCAATGACCAGTTTACGACCAGAAAAATGTTTACCTGTTTTACATAATAGTTTTCAAAAAATAACAATATCTCTTTAGGCTTTAGATTTAAGTATAGAATATCCCTTATAAAAAATGTGTAAAATTCTCAGGAGAATCCGAAAATTCAATAAAAAAATGGGGTACCTATTTGAAATAAGAAACTTGGACCACGCCCAGACTTTCTGTAACACCCTGTATATGAAAAAAAATGTTTTCATAAAAATTCATTTGAAACCATTAAACTTTTATTTAGGACACATTTTTCTAAAATGTCAAATAAAAAAGATAAGGGGGGTGGCAATATATAAAAAAAAACCCTGTACAATCCTAATACTAGTAACCTAACCCCTAATCAGTGCTAGCTCACTGGTCTCATTGATAAATACAATTTTTTGGCAACAATATTTTATTCTATAAATGAAACATGCCTACTAGATGTTTAATACACTTTCAATATTCTTACAAAGGCTATGAATTTTCTTAAATTTTTTATAGAAACAGGTTATTATACACTTGAGCTGATCTAGATAGATATTATTACATGTATGAGTGTTATATGACATTTTTATGAAATATAATCTCTGTACTGCTTTTTTGACTCTTATTTATAATTCTATGGACTAATTTACGCTGTTCGACTTCAAAAAGCCCTGGTATATCGCATAAGCCTAGCTCCCTGTAAATGAACTGTGTGTGGGTCAGCCAGTTGAAATTAAAGAGTTTTCGAAACTTTATTTTGTAGTACCTGAACACTGTTGAAATCAACAGTTCCACAACTACCCATACAGGTATCAGGTATCGAAAATGCGAGAGGCAAATAGAATAGAAATATATTACACCACGTTATTTTACATACAATTTGGAGCAAGTCAATAAATGTACAAACAATTGTTTGTAAATTGTCTAATATAAAAATGTAGAAAACTGCATTTAATAAATTTAAACAAACCAATAAATAAATAAATAAGGTCTTTATTTCTAACAATCAAATAAAAAAAAAACAATGGTAGAAAATGCCGAGGGGCAGCTGGACATGTGTATTAGAGAATACACCTCCCTCTGTTCTTTACCCTATACAATTTTTTTTATATAAGTCAGTGCCTTCAACAAGGTGGCTAACAAAAAAATGTTTCAAAAGAAAAAAATATGGAAAGAAAAACAAAACAATTTTAACCAAAAGGAGTACTGAGGTACTTGTCAATTGAGTAAAAACAATATTTTAATATGCGATTTTTTACTCTAGTTTTAAAATGAAGTTTGCAAAGATTTCTCACTGATATAGGTATATGATTAAATAATTTTAAGTTAAGGGAGTTTCGTTCAGACATTCTCAGTCATACCATGGCAGTTTAACTAAATATGCTGATCTTGTGTTATGATCATGAGTTTCCGAATGTAGTGTCAATACACCTGAATTAGAGTGTATTTCCAATAGCATATAATAGATATAGATTGAAGGCAAATGCATAATATTAAGATGTTTAAAATAGGGTTGACAGTGATCCCTAAATCCGACATTAGCCAATAGTCTGATGGCTTTTTTCTGCAAGCAAAAAATTGTAATTGCGTCAACTGCATTTCCCCATAGAATTACTCCATATGTGATGTTACTATGCAGTGCAAAATAAACCATTCTAAGTACATTTGGGTTAACAGAATGCTTCACTTGTCTTAAAACAAACAAAGATGAAGACAACTTACCACTCAAGGTTTCAATATGTGCTGACCAAGACAAAGAATCATTTAAAACTAATCCCAGTAGTTTACAAGTTTTCAAGTCAGTATTTTTAAAATTCATGTCATCTGCAAATAGAACACATTTATTAACAGTTGAAATGTAAGAACATAGATCGTTGATATAAAATAAATAGCCTTTATTTCCAACAGGTAAAAAACCCACTTACAGGAAATTCAATAACAAAATTAAGTGAAAAACAGAAGAAAAAAAAAATACAAAACAACTGTTTTTTGAGATACAACAATACTTAAATCTAAATATGTATTACAGTACCTAAGTTAGTTGATCTAACATTTAATAAAAAATAGAAAATTAAGTAAGTAAATTACATGTATTAACAAAAGCAACTTAATGAGTGTTTGGATCACTCCAGATTTAAAAAGGAATCGATGATGCTACTCAATGAGTCAAAGTGCAAATCACACGCATGAAACACCGAGTTGAGGACTGAACACATAAAGTATACCGGACTCCGTCTAAAAATATTTGAACTGGCTGTGCTAAGTTTCCGTATGCCGTGTTTCGAGGGGGTGAACGCGAAAATACAACTCCCCAAGAAGAAATGGACAGTCAACTTTATTATGAGTGAAGCCATATATTAGTTTTAAGCTTTGAATTTTTCTTCTTGTTGCTATGGATGATATATTAAATCTCTGCAAAAGCTGACTGTGATCACAACCTCTTGGAAGGTAAGCACCATCTGCCCTAAAAGCTAAATACTTTAGAAAACGTCGCTGCAAGGCCTCTAAAGCCTGAACATGGCCATTATAAATAGGATTCCAAACCACTGCGGCATACTCCAGCTCTGATCTTATGAAAGAGCAATATAATAATATCATTGTTTTTGTCTCAGTAAAATTTTTACAGTTCCGCATAAGAAATCCTAGTGTTTTGAAGGAAGTTGTACTTAGATAATTTATATGGAGAATGAAGGTACATTTATGGTCAAATTCAATGCCAAGATCTCAAATACTACTATCCGGTCTGCCAAGCATCATACCATCTAGAGCATAATTATACATCAATGGGTTATTTCTGCGACTGAAGGTCATTACATAACATTTTGATAAATTTAATACAAGTTTATTGCTAAGACACCATTCATATACCAATGATAGATTTTTTTGTAGGTGATCACAATCTGATAGAGCCTGAATTTTAGTAAACAGCTTTAAGTCGTCTGCATATGCCAGTGTATGACATTCAGTTATATTAAGGAGATCATTAATAAAAATGAGAAAAAGCAGGGGCACCAAATTGGACCCCTGTGGTACACCAGAAGAGACTTTATATGATGGTGATCTGAAGTGCTCATATTCGACAAATTGGGAACGTCCTAATAGATATGATTTAAACATTATTAAGAGTTGTTGTGACATACCAAAGTTTTCCAGTTTATGGATCAGGACGTAGAGATCGATTTGATCAAAAGCTTTCTGAAAGTCTGTGTAAACAACGTCTAATTGTCCCTTGGAATCCAGTGAGTCGCAGGCAGTCTGGGACAAGGATGCCAGGTTGGTCGTGTAAGAACGTGAATCTAGAAAGCCATGTTGATGGGGAGAGAGAAACTTTCAAACCCCTGAATATAACTGATCATACAGAATAATTTCAAATAGTTTAGAAAAATTACAGAGTATCGAGATGGGTCTGAAATTTTGTATTAATGTTTTATCACCCTTTTTAAAAATAGGTATGACTTTTGCTGTTTTCCAAGTATCCGGAAAAATGCCCTTATCAAGTATTAAGTTAAAAACGTGTAGAAGTGGGACAGAAAGGACTCTCGCGCAATCTTTTACAAACTGGGTATGATATAGACAATAAACAACACAGGTCCTAAGACAGAATCCTGGGGCACTTCATGAGTTATGGACCTGGGGGCTGAAACTCGACCACTGACAGTTACACATTGTAGTCTGCCAGAAAGGTAGGACCTAAAAAGATCCAAAGCCACCCCTCTAATTCCAAAGTACATCATTTTCTCCAGCACGATGTCGTGACAGACACAATCAAAGGCCTTTGTCAAATCACACATAGTAATAATAGAGTGTTTCTCATTATCAAGGCACTCGACAATGCCCCCAACAACATCTAGAATGGCCCCAATTGTTGAACACCCTGACCGAAACCCGAATTGTGAGGTATCAAACATAGAGTGTTTCTCAAAATATTGTGATGATGATTGACCAATCTCCCTTTCAACGTTATTTCCATTACCTTGGAGAATATTACAGTTATCGAAATTGGAACGAAATTGTCAATCAGCTCACAATCACCTTTTTTAAGTATTGGTGTGATTTTTGAAATTTTAAATGCACACACACAAAAATTCTCTCAGTAAAACACTTATTTATAAGCCTGGTAAAGATACCAACTAAAATATCCAATGTTTCAAGTAGCATACGTCTATTTAAATTATAAAAATCAGTAGCGTTGGATTGCTTTAAATTTCTGACATCAAAAACTTTTGTTTCAGTAGTTGAATACAGAAAAAAACTAGAAGTAGGTGCATTATTTTTGTTCAGGAGGTCTGATGCCTTCTGTGTAATATAAAGTAATGTTTTGATTATGTTTTCTGCAATTGAGCTAAAATACTCGTTAAAACCCTCCAAAGAAATACTATTTCCTGAAATAGGTGTTTTATGTTTATTTCTCTCAAAATTAGCAACCTTCCAACAGTCCCTCGATTTGTTATTGAAGTTCAACAAAAAAGTTTCATAGGCATTCTTTTTAGCCAATTTAATGGAATTAAGGTAATCATATTTCAGGGCCTTATAAATCGACCAAAGGAAGGGTTCATCCTTGAAATTACAAACATCCTTAACTGTAGCCAAAATATCCCGCTTTCTTCTTAACTCGGCATTGAACCAGGCTACTGGTGGCCTTGTATTACAACAATTTACCATTGGAAAACATTGCTTGACCAATGAATTGTACTTTTGTACCAAAAATGAGGCCAAGTATTCAACATTAAGATGTGCATAAAAAGTGCTCCAATCCACATGACTTAGGAGAACTTTTAGTTTATTTAAAACTATTTGAGTAACTGGTTGGCTCACCATGGCAATGTTACTGTTTTGATTGTGTTTCAATAAAATATATTGACCTTGGTCTGCCATTATAAACTAACATTTTGGTTCTGTTACAAACATAATTTTTTATTTTGAGCAATCCCCTAATTATAAGAGCTAATTTAATCTTTATATGATTTACATGTCCTTTCCAATTCAAATCACTACCAATATACAAGCCTAAATATTTATTCTGTTTCAGTGGTTTAACTTCAATATTATTTATTTTAATTAAAGGATTATGTATAAATTTATTTTTTTTTGTTTAAAAAGGATACATTTAGTTTTTGTTACATTGTTTTTTAATTTGTTCTAAATAGCCAATCTGAACATAGTTTTAGGTTAATATTTACTATATTTTCTAGTTGTTCCGCATTTTTCGAGCTGTAAAGCAGCACAGTATCGTTAGCAAATGTGTAATATTGTGCTTTTAGCCCAGAAACCTTCAAGCTCAGGACTACAGCAGCAGCCCCAAGACTGAGCCTTGAGGCACCCCCACTCATTAGATCTAGTTTAACTAACCAACTCATGAATCTTTATATTTTGCTTTCTACCCACTAACTATGACCTTAACATATTGTTTATTGATATTCTTGATTAGAAAGATATGGTTAAAAATAAGCAATGAAAATGTTTAAATTCTACAAGAACAACCTAAAACAGCTATTTTGGTTTTTCTCTTAAGTTATGCCTGGGCTCGATAAATGATCATGTGCAATGTCTTCTCTCATATAATCTCTGTATGCATTAAAAATCAAGAATTTCACATGTTAACGAAAAACAAAATATTAACTCATTGAATGCTATGATGGTAAGATTTCCCAGTTTTTGCTCCTTAATTTTGAATTGTATGTGATATTTTAGGATAAAATGAAAAGCATTAATTATACCAGCTTTTCAATGTTCTTTTCACACCTGCTGGAAAAGCCAGGAAACGGACCAACTGTTGCCACTTAAATATATAGCGCTTCTTTAGATTCTAGAGCAGGATCCAGATAAGAGTTGTAGAACTTCTCGAGTATGTTCAAAACATTTTGTTCTGCAAGATTTTAGACCTAATAGAAGTTAAAATGGTGAAATGTTCTATCAGTAAATATATCAGGTAGGCCATTTTTTCTTTTATAAGTTTATTATTAATGTAATGCTGATACAGTTTATAAGATTTTAATTTTTGTGTCTATCCTATTTCTTTGTAATTTAGAGTTTTTTTTTATAGCTGACAACGTCAACTTTATAGAATGAAATTTTTTAATGTTCCTTAAGCAATCTTTGTTGTTTTTGTTGACAAGACTAGTCTGCCATATTTGGAATGCCTTCCTGGGGGGGAGAAACATTTACATTTGGCAACTAAAAAAAATTTCTTGTGTTTTGTAACTCACTATAAGCATCGGTCATCAAATCATTCGTTTTTTGTATAATGAAGCCTTTTTAAATTAGCTCCAATTGCTTTTTTAGAACCTCTAATTATACCCAGTGTGTAAGGTGAATTTTGTGCAGGCCCTGTCGAGATAGTCTAAATAACTGCACAAGCTGAATGTCTTAGCGTAGGAGCCACACTTTCTGGTTTAAGAAGATTCTTTATATAATATTGCAAAAAGTAAGTATTTATGATTAGTAAATCTAAAAGTTTAGTAAACATATCCATATTTAGCACTTTATCTAAGTTATTGAGCTGATATTTTTTGGGTGTGTTGCTATGTTACGTTAATTCATTCTGTTATTGTTTTTGTATATGAATTTAATAGGTTTATTGATAAAATTGTATCCCCCCATATGCTATTACATTTTTCCATTTATAAAAATGTAATGTAAGGGTGGTCCAGGTATCTGTGAATAGGCCTTATATCTGTGTTAAGTAGAGACACAAAAAAGTGTAATATTAAATGAATTTTAATACGCACAAGGTTCAATAGAAACATGTTACAACAAAAAATTACATATTTTATAAATAGAATATTCAGGATGGATGCAGATTCATTCTGAGTTTGGTGGAATGCTCCTGTTGTTGTAGATAGTTTCTATAAAATGTTATAACTCTGAAAAAAGGAACACATTTTTACACTCTGTATTATGCAAAATAAACAATTTGGATCCACATGTAAGTTTTATTCAATATTTTTCAATACTCTAAAAAAATTTGTCTTCTCCTTTATATAGGATATATAACACTTTGATTTTTATAATAAAATTTTTAGACACCTTGTAGGAAGTATCTCCTCTTGTGGAAAACAGATTAAAGTTTTCTCCTTCCTGAATACTGTCTTTTTTTAAGTTGTCTATTTAATTAAAACATTTAAAATGATTTATAAAATCGCCCTTTTAGGTACATATTTATCAGCAGAAAATTCTAAACATTTTTATATACCATAATCTGTATTTAAGTTCAATTTTTCCCAAGATATTAGAAATTGAAAATTGAACTGATGGAATGAAATTTTTAAGCATAAATGTTTTGATGTTATTTAAAAACCCTCTTGATAGTCCTTTCTTTTTATGTGAAGATTAGCTTTCTTTTCAGGACTAGCACTTTACTTTTATTACCAAAGTTTTAGAACAATCACAATCTCTCGTAGTTAATAAATAATCTATAAAATGATATAAAGCTAATAGCTTTGAATTTTCAGTGTTCTCTAATTGATACACATTTTATATATTATATAATCCAAGAATTTTACTTTTGATACCACTGAAAGTGTTGTAACAGATTCTCTAATATCTTATTTTTATTTTTTTTAGGGAGTGCCGAAGATGGTGAAGAACGTAATGATTTTAAGTAGTTGGCACGAATAGTCAATACCCTCAAAATCCTGAGAGATGCACGCCCATGACGGGGCTGTGATTGGGAAACTCGTGTCATCCCAGGTATAAACCTTATTTCTTTATTGGTAAATTTCACACCAGCCAAATTTCGATTCATTCCTCGAATTGTGGACATTTACATTTCTTAAGAGGTATTCGTAAGTTTTTTGATAGATATTTTAATACCATATTTATGTGATCTTTCAATTGTTGGTATATGTTTTAATTTAAATTGGGAAAATGTCTTTCCACAGCAGGTTGCAATCTGTATTTCATTAGGACAACCTACTAAGAAAACTATAATTATTAAATCAAATTCATATGAATAAAGAAAATAAATATTGCGTCAAAAGGTATCATAATTATGTATTTCGTCTATAATTTGTGAGCTTAAGAAAAAACAAGAATTTAATTACAAAAATTAAGGATTTGTTAATATAGATCCATAACAAAGAATTCTTAAGGTAAATATGGCAACGCCGGCCAGCGAGTAGTAGCAAATGTAAACAGAAAAGTAAAATCACAAAACTTGTGCCTAAACTGGATAACAGTCTCTGTGCGTCAAATTTCTGGGCATATAGCAGCGAAGTATCATTTTTAGTGCATTTTACGTGATTTTTATGTTGTTATGGTTAACACACTTTATTTTTGTGGCTAATATTGTTTATACATGCCAGTTGTGTGAAAAACTTGATTACAATTGTTCAAACCCTTTTTTCTATCAGTACAAACACACAATGAACCAGTGGCATTTGCCTGAATCAACAAAGGTTGATTTGAAAACCTAAATGTATTTAATAGTTGTCATTTTATTCTATTCACAGGTAAAACTGAAATAAGATAAATATATTAGTCATATTAAATATTTTTCTCCGCGTTTTGTTCTTCTTTTTTTTTAGTTAAAGAACAATATTTAATTTTTAACTTACCTGTACTAAATCAAGAAAACAAAATATATGTAGGATGTACAGGGTGTCCAATTTTGGTTGTAAGTGCAAGGTATCTACGTTATTTGCAAATATTTAGGGTTGAGGTTTTCGCGACACCGTGCCACTTTTTTGTCAAACTCAAGCTGCCGTAATCAGATTTTGCATAGCCCGTCGGAGATACAGGGCCAAATTGAAAAAAAATGCATTTTGGGACACCCCTCGTATCTCGGTTATCTTTTAACGTATCGAAAAGGTAAAAACTGGCTCTTATAGAGTTTTTTACGTAGAATCCAGTGGCGTGGACAGATTTTTACTCGGGGCCGTCGTTTTTGATACATGACCCAAAGTTACGTTTTTTTTTAAATGGGACACTCTGTATATTTTTACGTAGTCCTATTCGTCTTATTATGAACTTTTCAAAAATTTATAGTTATCTATACTTATTTCAAAAATAAGGCTACAGTTTAAGTTTTTAAGAATATATTAAGTATATCTATTTTTCGTAATTAGCCTTGTTTAAAAGAACTGCTCAAACTGATTTCCATTTTCTTTTAGAGATCTCTCACACACTCTTGCAATTTTACCCAGTGCATGTGAAATGACTACATTGCATGCTTGTATTTGCAAAAATGTCTGCTAAGTGGTACGCAGGTCTTGAACTGTGTTATGTCGGGTACGGAAAATTAAATTTTTTAGGTAACCCCATAAAAAGAAGTCCAATATGGACAGGTCAGGCGACCTAGGAGGCCATCGGACAGGACCGTGCGTTCCAATCCAGCGTTTGGGGAAGTTCTATTCTAAATACCGCCTGACAATTTGGGAGTTATGTGCTGGAGCTCCGTCTTGTTGGAAATATATTTGATTCACATGTGCTAAAGGGACATCTATGATATTTGGCAATATATTTTGCAATATTTCAAGGTAGCGATTAGCAGTGAGACCTCCTTCAAAAATATGAAATTTTATTTTGGTTCCTAGTACGAACCAAGCGACATTAAAGCCAAGTCTTCCTTGTTGTTCGCGTGGAAATATCAAATGTTGATTTTCTGGTGACAAGTGTCAAAAGAAGTCTTCCTTGTTGCTCGCGTGGAAATATCAAATGTTGATTTTCTGGTGACAAGTGTCTCGTATTGTGCCTATTAAATATTCCAGTACTACTTATATACGATTCGTCGGACCATATAACCGCCCATTTAAAATTTTGATTAGTATTAATTTTTTGTAAATACCACTGGCAAAAATCAATACGTCGTTCTGTATCTCCAGGATGTAGATTTTGCACAACTCTGACTTTATAAGGTTTATACTTATGTTTCTTTAAAATCATTTGAACCCATGACTTGATTACACCCACTTCATTCTCTATTTTTCTACAGGACGTTACAGGCGTTACATTTCTTTGATCTGGGCTTTTTGGAAGCCAAAATTTATTAAATTCGATTTCAGCCTATAGAATATTAATTTATTTGGCTGCCTCCTTTCCGGATAGCTATATAATAAAAGTTTAAATTTTAAAAAAGATTGCAATAATAATTATGAAAATAAACCATTACCTAATGAAATAATGCTCAGAAGCAGCGTTTATATTTTCATGACTCTCTATGAAACAGGTCAGCATATCATATTGCTCAAAGTTTTCAAATAATTGATTTGCAGCCATTTGTTAAAAAGTAATAATCAGAGAGAGAGTATTAACATCAAAACTTCATTTACTTTATGACAAAGCAGTGACAAAGCCATTTTTGACAATCAGTCTATGGCTTACTATGAAAAATATAGATAGATACTATTGCAAACCTAAATTGCAGACTTATTTTTTAAAATAAGAATAGATAACCAAATATTTTTGAAAAGCTCATAATAAGGCGAATAGGACTCCGTAAAAATATACAGGGTGTCCCATTTAAAAAAATGTGACTTTGGGTCATGTATCAAAAACGAGTGCCCCGAGTAAAAATCTGTCTACGCCACTGGATTCTACGTAAAAAAACTATAAGAGCCAGTTTTTACTTTCCGATACGTTAAAAGATAACCGAGATACGAAGGGTGTCCCAAAATGCAACTTTTTCAATTTGGCGCTGTATCTCCGAAACGAGGCGGGCTATGGAAAATCCGATTACGGCAGCTTGAGTATGACAAAAAAGTGGCACGGTGTCGCGAAAACCTCAAACCTAAATATTTGCAAATAACGGAGATACCTTGCATTTACAACCAAAATTGGACACCCTGTACTGTATTATTTGCAAAAAACTTTCAATACATGCAAATGTCATATTAATTTCAGGAACATATATTAAGCATTAATAGTACTCTTTGTTTATTCATGTTTGCTTTAACTGAAAAGTGCGATAAAGAAATTGTAGCCAATTATTTTAGATGCCCCGCTGTTGTCGGAAAATCTAGTTTGATTGTAACAAAAAAATCACCGACAAAATGCACACAGAAATCACTGAAACAATTATTAAACAGTAATTTCTAATCATGAAAAGACCCAATTCAAAATTTTTGCAGATCTTGGCACTTCAGGCTCCCTAGATAAGATATCGAAAAACATGTTTTCATATTTCTGTCGTTCTGTCCGTGCGCGACATAACTCAAAAACTACTTATTTAATTGATTTTAAATTTTGCTCAAAAATAGAGTCATATTATAGGGACACCTAATAAAATCTTGATAGAAACTAACTTATTCAAGAGATCTTAAATTTTGCACAAAAATTGAGTGAGATATTAAGGATTACCTATTAAAATTTTGGCGAGAAGCCGTTATGGCAGAACCAAATAGCAGCCCAATGAATTGTTAAAAAAAATGACAGAAGAAAAGTTTCTTATATAATTGATTTGACATTTTATACAATACTCATGTATAAAGCAGGGATAAGCTGGTAATATTTTTATGCATCCTATATGACAAAACAAAATGGCGGCTTTATAAAGAGTTACTAATATTAATAAAATTCAGCAACATGCTTTTTCTGGAATAAAACGTTCCTTTAATAGAGGAAAACAATAAATGCCATCTGTTATTTTATAGATTGTGTAAATAAAATTATGAAACATAAATGTTAATAATAATAATAGTAATAATCTTAATAATAGAAAAATAAATTAAATATTTAACAAATAGGTAAATTAGCTTTACCTGGAACTTCCCTTATTACGAATTCTTCCTTTTGTAAAGGAATTGTTAAATCTCAGGGATTGCTCTATAAAGGGGGGTCCTTTTTAGTCAATGAAACACTAGTTGGATAATTTTGAACTACTTTAGTAGCAAACGAAACAACTAAAACTACTGATAACTGACAATAAATATAACTCGACCCCAATTCAAAAGAGTATTTGCAAAACACTGGATTAAATCGTTAAACAAAAGGTCGGTCAGTCATTGATAAGGGGGTAACTATTGAGTAGCTAAAAAGTCTGTTTACTCACAATATTAATTTTAACAGCAGGGTTCCACCTCTCGCACCTAGTGCCGATCTTTTGTTAAAGCGCACCTTTGACGGGCCAGATGTCGTCCCCAGCCGTCAGTTCGGTTGCTCTCGAATACTCTACTGTCACGCGGTGAACAGCCATCTTTCATGCGCCGCCCGCCTGACCTTCGGGTCTTTTTGTCTCGAACTCGGCATTGGCGGCTCGTTTTAATAACTAATAAATATATAATAAACCATTTGTGCTACAGAAAAAAAGCATGATGCAGTTTAGGTCAGCTCATAGTTATTCATCAATATGTACAGTTTGTACATATACAATTTGATATAGAATTTAGAAATCAGCACAAGCTTTTATAATGAAACCCAACATTTGTACAGCTCTCCCTACAATGTATTCATAATGATCATGAAAGGTTAACTGGGAATCTACGATTACACCCAAATATTTAATGACATTAACCATATTCAGGATTTTATAGTCGATCCGATACTCAAATTCTATATATCTCTTGTGTCTAAAAAAACTAATGGAGTAGCATTTAGATGCATTTAAAGAAAGACAGTTCTTGACTGACCATTCAGAAAATTTATAAATTATAAAAATACAATAAACAAATTAAATACAAAAGGAGTACAATGCCCCCCTGTCGAACTCCTGATGTAACATCTATCCACTGAGACTCAAAACTACCTACTTTGACTTTCTGCTTTCGACCCTCCAACATACTTTCCAACCACCTAAGGGAAAGGTCAACAAACCCCAGAGCTTGCAATTTAGCTATAAGTAAGTTATGATTCACCCTGTCAGATGCTTTTGTTATGTCGGTATAGGTAGAATCTATTTGACCGCCTTGCTCCAAAGCATTCAACAGAGTGGTCTCGTAGGACACCAAATTGGAAGTGATTTATCGGACACTGATGAAACCGTGCTGAAACTCACTAACCAAGCCTCTGCACTCCTAAGTCAACTGATCACAGACGAGGCAATCAAAAAGTTTAGGCCGACTGTTTTGAGATACTTCTATAGTTATTTACACATTCCCTATCCCCTGATTTAAAAATAGATATAACAAAGCACGTTTTCTACACTCCAAAAAGCTTACCTTCAGCCAGGGATTTGGTAATAGGGGGCTTAGATATTCTAAATTTGAGACAATTGTTGATACTTTTGTTTTTAAATTTTTAGGGTAGTTTTGTTTCAGTTTTGGACGGAATTCTTTACATATATATTTAGAAAACCTACTTGGCTGATTGCTCAAAGTTATATTTACTATTCCTGAGTTTATGGACGTATGTTTTATAATGGTTTCACAACTTGTTTATTCCAAAAGAGTAGTATAGGGTGCTTCCTGAACTTTATTGAGCACTGCATATATAATATATGATTAAAAAATGTTTTTATTATTTTCTGTAAGAGACAATTCCTTTAAAGAGACGAAACCTACAAGACTTTTTAATTTTTTTCATTGATTAAGTAAGTTTTATTAAAAAAAAAATGTTATCTATTTATCATATCTTTTTAAAGTCAGTTGTATTTTAAAATTGAAAAGACTAATAAGATACGTTTTGTATTGTTTTTAGTAACATAAAAAATGTTTTTTTTTTTAGGTTTTATCAGAAGCATAACTTTTGTGGCGTAGTGGGTTGCATTGATTGCACCCATGTAAAAATAATTGAAACCACTGACAACAATGATCATCCAGTGGCAGCATATGTTAACCGTTAAGGGTACCATAGTATTAATGTTCAGTTGGTAAGAATAATTTTTGAAGCAAGTTTTTCATTCTATAAATATTTTTTCAAACATTGAAATTACATATAGATATTTTTTGATATCGATTTGTGTCATGCATTCATTAAAATTATTTTTGTTTTTGTAGTATCCACTATTTGATTTTTAAGGGCTGTGCTGCATTTTGTTGGATGATAAACATTTTTTTTTGTTATATAAAACCTAAATTGTACTTATAATTAAAATCAAATAAATAAATAAGAGTCTAAAACATTTTACAGTTAGTTTATTCACATTTATTCTGTGTTCTGTAATGAACAGATTCAGCCCACAGCAGCTAGTCTTTATTCATTGTATATCCTCCTAGAACATAACTTATGTATTATATTCCATGAACTAAATTAGAAAACACTGGGAGGAAGGCAGCTGGCTTACAGTATAAAATGAAATTTTCTGTTGTTATTTTTGTCGTGGTTACTATTTCTTTATTATTATTTTATTAATCTCCTGAAATATTGAATGCAATAGGAATTCATGAGTACATGTATTTTGTATTGATAATTTTTTGCATTTTAAATTTTATAATCAAGTCATACATACTCACACACTATAATCTACATACTCCAAGTGTCCATAAAAAGTTTTAAGAAGATTACACATAATATACATATTTCTGAAAAAAGATGTGAGTCAAGATATCATAGACAGTGAAGTATAGAATTATTTAAAAAATCCCTTCAGCGTCAAATTCGTAAAATCACCAAATTAAAAAAAAATGAAATGATATGTTAAAAAACACTTCTTTATGAGTTATAGAGAAAAACTTTAAATGTACCTAATATAGAAAATATATTTTTTTTATAAATATTACGGAATCTCTACTTTTTATTAAGGATAAGAATAAATAACTAAAAAAATAAATAAATAACTTTTATTTCTGGTTTTCTGCAATGATTTGGGATTAGGTTTGGGCGGGACAAATGTGTCCGTGGTGCAGTTTGTGGATGACACTTCAGTTGTAGTATCCAACAAGGATAACAGTCTTGCATATGAAACAGTAAACCATGCTGCAGAAAGCATTCTAGTTCTATGTGAAAAAATTTCATCTGCAAATTATGCCATTTATAACCTGAGGGATGTAGTTAGTGAACACTCTCTAATTTTATTTTATTATGCATATGTCCAATCTTCTATGTTGTATGGGATCATCTTCTGGGGCACTCATCTGCAAACTGCATCTCGAGTATTTGTACTGCAGAAAAGAGTAATAAGAACAATTTGTAATGCAGGCTATCTTGACTGTCCTGACTAAGAATATTGACTGTATATTCTGTTTATTTATATAGTATTTGTTGCTTTGTTTATAAAAATAAGGATCAATTTAAAAGTAACAATTCTGTAGGAAATAGTGGCACTGTAAGAAGGAAGGGACATTATCTCAAGACCCCAAGACACTTGACTACACTCTACGAGAGCGGACCCTATTATATGGGAATTAAAGTATTCAATTTGTTTCCAGAATCTGTCAAGTTTGTCAGACCGTACACCAGGATTAAAAAAGAAATAAAACTATTTTTTAAAACACATCCATTTTATTCAATAGATGGTTATTTTAAACATCAAAATCCCGAACATATAAATTATAATAATTATCAGTGCCTCTATTGCCAAAAATGAAAGTATGTATATGTGTATGTATGTATGTATGTATGTTATGTGAGCGTGGGTATGTATATGCATTAATGTATTTTTCTCTTGCTTTATATATATATATATATATATATATATATATATATATATATTTAGATATTTAATTTGTCCTAATTTTACTACTTCCTTTTTTTTGTTAACTTTATATATATATATATATATATATATATATATATATATATATATATATATATACATACTATTCTTTGACGACCCAATGTTCTTGTAACCTGAATGGCAATAAAATATTTGAATTTAAAGTGTTGCCAATATGCTAGATCCTTTTTGCTTACCTCTAAATCTCACTTCAACCTCAACAAACCTAATTACATCTCTCGCCTCTTTTATTGCTGGTGTTTAGGTCTCACTTATCTGACCTATTTGAACAACCTTATTATTTACTACTGTCTTCATGATGTCAAATACTCTAGCCTGAGATATTATGTTATGCTTTCTTAATTTTAGTAAATTTTTCTTTTTTTGTAGGTGGGTGATGCAAATTTAAGAATAATAAACTGCAATGCTAGGTATCCCGGTAGTACTCATGACAGTTTTATTTGGCAGCAAAGTACCCTATATCCATTCTTTGAAAGTTTACACCAAAATGGAGTCAAAGGTTACTATTTACTGGGTAAGTGTAAAATAAACTATATTTAGTTTTTACTTATATTATATTATTATATATATTTGTTAGTATTACAATTTTAGTCTCTACTACTATCAATTTTAAATTTTTATATGTAATGTTCAAATTATACTATTTTTAGTTTTCCATTGGCAAAAAATATTTAGTAGTGCCTACTTAAAATATTGCAGTATATCTAAATTGACTCAAATATTTATAATTTAAATCTCCCCAATGCACAACATTGATTCCATTCTATCAAGAAACTTGCTACTACTTTTAATAGAAATCCATATTTCCCAAAATCCAAATATTTTTATGCTTTTAAATTTGCTATATATACATTGAGTTGAATAATATGAATATAGGCAATTTGAGAAACGTTAACCTCGAATTTGTTTGAATCAGATAAATGCTGGCAAATCAAAAGTACTCTTTGTATATTACCTAGTTTTCTACATCTCCTACCGTCCTTCATGTAATGTGGATAGCAACATAGGACATTTAGTTACCCAACCCTGCCATGACATATTTTTTCGCATAGTTAAGGTTGAGAGAATACAAATATTTCGCTTTCAGATATATCTCAAAAATAAAGCTGTTGAGATCCCCATCCATATCTATTTTAACTTGTTTATTCGACTTCAAAAAAGGAGGAATTTATGATGGTTTGGCCAATTTGAATAAAATTTTTAGGAAATGTTCAGGATATTACCGGAGTAGTCCTATGGAAGGCATATTGAAAAAATATTAATATATACCAATTTTATGGGTAAATTAAGTTCATAATATATATTACGTTATGTTAAATTTAGTGATGGTTAGCCTCCACTTACAAGTTGTGTTTGTTGCCAACTGATGTCGACCCATTTTTACTTCTTAACCACCATCATCCAGCGCTATGGGTAAATTTTAGTTGTAAGTATGAATGTTGGCAGTGTGAACAAATTCTCAAGCCCAAATTTCATTTTAAAAACAGCATTTTTTATTTACTGATTACTTTATTTAAAATACAAAATGGAAGACTGGTTAAGAGTGTTGTGATACAAATACTGTGATAACTGAGTTTTATAAAATAATTCATTTTGCTCAATGTGTTTCTATATCATCAATAAACAAGTGATTTTCAAATTGGTAAGAAGAAAGGAATTGTATAAAAAATATAGGAACTCTAAATATTCTTATTGACTTAATAAATATAAGAACATTTGGTAAATAATTAAAAATAAAATAAAAATGCACATGCTGAATCTTTGGCAAAAGTTGAACTTGGTTTAAGGAATTAGCCAAAATTGAAGTGAACGTATTCCAGCTCAAATTAATTTTAGAAGTGTTTTGTAATCGGGCAACAAAAATATTACAGATTTTTTTACAGTGTTTTTTGACTCAGTTTTCACCTCTGAGGAGCCATAGTGAGGTTCGCACTGCCCTTAGATAGTGGAAAGGAAACAGAGTTATTGGGGCACGTAAAGGGCCAGTTTACATTGTCATGGGGTGTCGAGATTTTTTCATTAAGCCTTTGGTACATTAATTGACCTTAGTCTTAAAACATCGACTTGGCATAATGATTGGCGAATAAGTAAGGTATTCATATATTTAAAGGGGGAATCAAGCATGAAGTAATAAATTAGCGGCCCATAACCATCATTAATGCTGTGTCCAAAATTTTCGAAATTGTCCTCTTTGAGAGAATCTATAAATCAGGTAATTTAAATCCTAAAGTGCCACATTGTATTATTATTAATTCATTAAATAATACGAATGTTATGCAAAATATTGCAAATTTAATTTTATTATATTTAAGTAAACAATATGCAGAAAAAAAGGTGCAAAATGTAAGCTGAACAAAAGCAATTCTGGTGTCCCTCAAGGATCTAACCTGGGGTCTTTATTATTCTTAGTTGCAATCAGTGACATGTGTCAGGTTGTTCTATTTTCTAACTTTGTGTTGTTTGCTGATGATTGACGCAGTTTTGTACCTTGCAAAACAAGAATTAGTCTTTCGCGGCCATGATGAGAGCAGCGGGTCAATAAATAACGGGAATTTTAAAAAGCTTTTAGGTTTATTAATAGCAAGAAGTTTCCAAGAACTAATTACTAATTAATAATTAAAATACACTAATTACAAAAGTGACACAGAAACATACACTTTTATTTCCTGAGCTTTTCTTTTTATTGTTATTAAGTATTACAAAGTCCAATCTGTTAGATTTTCAATCTAGAGACCATTATGCTTGCATATATGCAGTTACTGATTTGAAATATCAACTAACCAGCCTATGTACAGGGTGATCAATTAAGGGTAGCGAGCGGCCATATCTCATAAGATATTGGTCGTATAGATTTGAGAAAAAAAAATCGTAATATAAGTCGCCAAGAGAAATTGCTGAAAATTATTTTCGAGTTTGTCAAACGTCCGCTAGAGGGCGTAACAACCAACACCAAGTAGAAAAATGGGGTTTTTATAGAATTTTGCCTAATGAAAATATATCGATGATATCATTTTCATATTTAGTGACCATTTCCCTACACTTTTTGTCTAAAATGTTTTGTTCTATATATCAAAATAAAGCGGTGGGGGAAGTTCAATTGTTTTTTCAAACAAACCAAGATGTCTCCCGTTTCTTTTGACCGATTTTAGCTAACTTAGGCTCATATGAAAGAGCTTAATTTGCACTACAAAACGCTTATTTGGTTTTGAATTTTTGACTTTTGCTGGCGTCGCTAGATGGCGTTAACTGAATTAGTAGCATATTTTTTAGTTTTTTTCAAAAAAAAACAAATGTAATGGTATATTCATTTTTACATATTTTAAAAGGGGATAAATATCTCTATAATTTAATGAAAATAATTTATCATCTACCTTTTTTGAACCGTTGATATTGGTTTGAGGTAGAAGCGGCAACACCGCGCAATTTAAAATATTTTATAACGAGAGTGTATTATATTCATCTATGGCCAGAGCCAAATTCTCAAAACATCCTATTCGTTGGATGTTCAGATATTTCCAATAGGACACTTAACTTGAATCACCCTGAAACAGAGGGGGAGATCTGTCAGTATGCTTCGTTTTTATTTCTAAAAGCGAGACATCGTTTATCGTTTTGTATTACCTTTTTTATTTTGTGAACCTTTTAATGTATATGTTTTCTTGTAAGTATATGCTGTTTTTTATTCTTTTATGTACCTTTTGGTGTATATGTATTGTATATGTGGTTTTTTAATAAAAAATTCTAAAGTTCAATATGGCTTTTTTTCAGCAACAGAAATAAATAAAAATATATAGTGAACTATTGTCAGAGACTTATTTAACACTGAAAAATCAAAATAGGAAACTTTTATTTTGTACCCTCCCCCTTTTATCATTTTTGAACTATCTGTAGTTTGGTGGAACAATTCATAGCGCATTTGCCATTATTCAAACAAGAATATTGAACTTGTTTTTTGGTTCCAGTTTGTTAAGCAATCGTACGGGCTAAATTCTGACTTTAAACTCAGGATTTTGTTAAATTCCTACTTTAAACTCAAATTCTGACATTAAACTCAGAATTTAGTTAAATTCTTACTTTAAACTCAGAATTTAGTTAAATTCCAACTTTAAACTCAGAATTTTGTTAAATTCCTTCTTTGAACTCAGAATTTTGTTACATTCTGACTTTAAACGCAGAATTTTACATACATTTTTAAGCCGTACGAATTTTTTCTGGAAAATATAAAGAAGTCTTCAAAAAATTCTGAAACTGCTAGAATGCAGGTAAAATAATGCCCATTCTAATGGATTCGTTCACGGGTAAAACGCTTATAAAACGTTTCCAATTTCTTTGAGAGTGCAATATCTATTACTGCTCCAAAAACATCCGATTTTATCCGTGGGCGTCGATCGGTAACACTGCGGAACCATGTTGAATACAATTCAATTTGTACCAATATTTTATATTTTAGTCTATCTAGCTTTTATTAAATTTTAAAAATAAAACTATAATTATTATATCTGATTATTTACTTTAAAGTAACGGTTATAAATTGTAAGCTCATAACTGTGATAATTGACATACATTTGTTTACATATCTACTAGGTGCTAAACCCTAAAACCTCAGGTAAAATAATATATTCTTTTAACTGTGCTAAAACGTACGATTAGGATAACAATTCCCCATCTTGTAAAGAATTTAGATCTACGCGGATCCAGTCCAATCGCAATCGCGGTGCTGCGAAATCGATGTTAACGTTAACATTTAGTCAGTGGCAGCTTATTCCTGACGCGTATGGACCAGGTCCGATTTTGATACTGGATTCGTTCCATCCGGGTCACTAGATTCGTTCAATCGGACCGGGTCCATTCGGAACGGCACAAGTCTAATCTGAATCTTTAGTAGATCGCGATTTGAACTCGTTAGTGACACATGACTTAATAGCCCTTCTTAATCACCGGTTAAAGTATATATTGTGCGTTTCATTCTTAGTGACTTAGCCGAAGACCACTAGAGGAAAATTGCACATACGTTCCCATCGTTGGAATTCGCCGAGTTTTTGTACTGAAAGGTTCCCGTGCACTTAGGTTCCGAGTAGGGCTTAGATTTCGAAGATCGACTCCGGAGATTAGATCTGGTTCTCTTGATCTATGCTTCAGTATGAGGGGTATAAAAGAAAAAATTAATGACGCATTAATTACGCGCAGAAGTAAAGGGTAAGCCAAGTCTCTGGCCTCCGTCTTTTAAGCGTTCATCAAGTCAAAGTGTTTAAGTGTAATTGTTTAAAAATGTGTGGTTCTTGGCGCAATTTGTCATTATTAGAATTTCTCGCAATTTTTGAAACGTAACTTTTGCGCAACTTTGATATTTAAAACTTGTATATTTTGACTTTGATTTGCTCTTAAATATTTTGATATTTTAAACCTGATAAATACTTATAACTATTATTAACAATTGTGATTTTTGCATACTTGTGACTTAAATATTTACCGATTTTTGACTGTAATATTTTTGCAACTCGATAGAGACTATTTGCTCTGTTTTGACTTGTATATTTTTGTGATCTACTCTTGGTTGGACGAATCACATGATTCCTATAATAATACACATAATAGATAATGGAAATCCGGCCAAATAACCATCTTCTAGGCCATCAAAACTCCAGGTCAATGCAAGATCTGACCGTAAAACGAAGTAGTTTTGTATAAACGAATATTCCAATCAAAACGCAGGACGCGTTAAGAACCGACCAATCCGGAAGCACCACGCCAAGCTTCGCTAGACCTGCTTAGTTGACGTCACTAAAATTTCCAACTTTCAACCCTAATTAAAAAATACTTAGACAGTGGCTACAACAATGAAACGTGGTGGCAATATGTAAGTTTTTACGCGCTTCACGTCTACTTTCATTTCGATATCTCAATTATTTCTCATAGTAATAAATTTGACCTACTATTTCAAATCTAAAATTTAATATTTTTACTCAAAAACCACTTTTTCTGAAAGCCCTTATCTAAGGTGGAATTAAAAAATACGGTAGGACGCTTCCAAACGTAAAAAACGAAAGTAGTTAATTCTTCAATTTTTGGACTTTTTGTGAAAACAAAAAATTAAATTTTCGAATATCAAAACGGGACTATCACTAAAAATTAGCCCTTATTAAAATAAGCAGATTTTATAATAAACACTTTGGCGTAAGAATCAATAGAAAACCAGCAAACAGGCCTCGGAAGCAGAACACCGCGTCCTGCAGAAAAATTCCATAATTTCAGAAACCACTGAGTGGAAAAATCCCAATCATTCACGGATTAATTAATTAACTAAAATACAACGTTTAAAACACATTTTAAAGCCATGCGAATTTTTTCTGGAAAAAATAAAAAGGTTATCCGAAAATCATGGAACTTGGCCAAAACGCAGATGTGATGCCCATTTTGGAAAAAATACAGAACTTGTAAAATACTCAAAACCATAGCTCCTGTGGGACTTCAAAGTATCTCAGGAGATGCAAATTGATTATTATTATTATTATTTGTTGGAAGCCATTTGTGGCATTATTTTTATTTCTATTTGTTTGTCTTCACCGGGGCGAAGGGGAAACAAATAGATTTTTGTTTTTATTTTTCTTTAGACAACTACTCTGAGTATCTTTGTTCTGATTTTATTTTTTTTATCGCTTAATTTATTGAAAACATAAATTTTATAAATGGCTTATTTTGGCCTAGCCATCATGTCTTAAAATTTCAGATTTTTTGCTATTACGATATGGTTTAGTGGTCCGAGTTGGTCGTAGTGGTAGGATACCTTTGGATTAAATATTCCGTTTAATTTTAAAGTTATTTTTTCATATATGAGGGTGATTTAAAGGGGTGTGTCTAATTTGCTGATCTAGAATGAATAACTGCGAGGTACTAGGAACACAGCTATAGGTGAGTCAAAATTGATACAGGTTCTAACGGTCGATAGTACTTTTTGCCAGGTGGACCACCGATCCTCTGTCAATGTTCAAAAAGGTATTTCACTCTTTAACATTTCTACAAAAAAGTTGCCAGATACTAGACACATAGCTGTAGGCCAGTCAAAATCTGCACAAGTACCAACCATCGATAGTACTTTCAGCCAGGTGGACCACCAATCCTTTGTTAATATTTAAAAAGTTACTTTACTCTAACATTTTTACAAATAAGTTGCCAGGTACTACACAAACAGCTGTAGGTGAATCAAAATTTGCACAAGTACTAACCACCGATAGTACTTTCTGTTAGGTGGACCGCCGATCCTCTAACAATGTTCAAAATGCTACTTTACTCTTTAACATTTATAAAAAAAAGTTGCCAGGTACTAGACAAATCGCTGTAGGTCAGTCAAAATTTGCTCAAGTCTAACCATCGATAGTACTTTCTGCCAGGTGGACTACCGATCCTCTGTCAATGTTTAAAAAGGTACTTTACTCTTTAACATTTTTACAAAAAGGTTGCCAGGTACTAAACAAATAGCTGTAGGTCAGTCAAAATTTGCACAAGTACTAACCACCGATAGTACTTTCTGTCAAGTGGACTAACGATCCTCTGTCAATGTTCAAAAAAGTATTTTACTATTTAACATTTTTACAGAAATGTTGCCAGGTACTAGACAAATAGCTACACATCAGTCATCAGAAAAAAAATTGGTAAACGCAGAAGTTGTAGATTTTAAATCCATTATTTTCTATGTATACTGGGTGTTTTTTCAAATTCTGAAAAGATTAACAAGATAGATTGTCTTGTTTTTAAAATACAGACAGCCGTATTTTTGCTATGATAACTTTAATTAAGTTTATGTAGAGAGTTTGTATGAATTTGAACCCAGTCTAGAGTTAGCCTAACCCTGGATGTAATAATAATAGCTATATTTTAAAAAATGATATACTTTAAATCATTTTGTGTATTTAATCACACATATTTGTAAAAGTTATACATCTGTGTAAGTTTCTAATTATTGTGAGGCATTTGACACAATCCTTCAGGCTATGCTACTGGACGTTGTGGATAGCTATATGATGTGGAGGTTCCATGTTGAATGTTTTCAAAATGTATCTAATTATGTTAAAGTAGGAGCTTTGAGTCAGGTTAAAGAAATCAAAATTGGAGTACCATAAGGTACAGTGCTGTGTCCTGTGCTTTTAAACACATATATCAACACTTTGTATTCTTGGCACAAGGGAGTAAAGTGGTTGCCTATGCTGATGACTCCATTTTGATTTTCCCCAGTAATATATGGGAAGAAGTGAAGGATTTATTAATTAAGAACATAAATAAGGTTAAATGGTTTTTGGATAATTTTAAACTGACTCTTAATATAAAGAAAACTAATTTATTCAATTACATCAATTAATCATCCAAATTTTAATTAAATAAGCATAGATTATTTGAGTGTACTATTACGGCTAGGAAATAAAATAATAAAAAAATTAAAGAAATAAAAAGTTTTAAGAAGTAAAAGTCTATTCATAAATAAGTCCAACACATTGTAAATGCATAAATAAAACCTACTTCACAAAATGGAGTCCTTATATAGCTTATTTTCAGAATAAATCTAAATCTAAGATTATATTATTTTAAACACAATACAACAAATATTATCTTCTTATGATGTAATCAGTTTTCTCAACTCACAAAGGGGTTGTTTTCACTTGCCTCACCCCTGGCAATAACTGAATCGGTGTAGTTGGTAAGAAGGCCAGATTTTAACCAATGACACAGTCCAAGATGATATCATTTTCTTACTTTCTGGAGCTTAGATCTTGTTGGTGATCTTATTACATAATGGTCATCCTTGGGCATACTAAAAATAAAGAAAATTCCTAATTTCTTTCAAAAACATTTACACTTATTTAAAAAAAAATAAATGAATGAAATAGATATGGCACTACTTCAAAAAATAACCAGGACTGGTGAACTTACGCTATTTGAATTTTCAAAAGAAAACGAAAAAAAACTACATATTATATTTAAATAATGAGCCCATATAATTTCAAAAAAAATGATGAAACTAAATGCTTAATTGTGGATGTATATTCCAGCTTTATCTTACACATGTTATAAATATATCAGAAATTATGCCATCTATGCATTTTTACATTCCGATAAAACTTTAAATTCTATTAATGTCAGTTTTTAAATATTTACAATTGGACAAAAAATGGTGGATCTACAGGCATTTCCTTTATTTTGTTTAGCTTGCCATGTCACAAATATTAATGCAACTTTTAACAGACTTCAAAAAAGGAGGTTATCAATTTCACCCTATGCATTTTTTTATGTATGTACAACGATTACTCTGCGATGGTTTCAACAATTTCGATGAACTTTTCCGGGAATATCCGGAATATTGCCCGAGTGGTCCCACAGCTAGCGTATTGTAAAAAAGTATGACGCTATATTAAATATTTATTCATGGTAAAAAAGCGTTCACCATTTTATCAGGAATATACATAGATTATTTGTTAAATATGACTTTTAAAATAAAACTCATATAAATAGAACTAAAATGGATGAAATAAAAAAACGTATAAAAAAATAAAACCGACCTCAAAAAATGCACCTAAAATTGGAAAATAATATTATATTCCATCTGGAAAATTTTAGTCACCAAAGAATAGAGATAGTAAAACAAAACACTCATTACATAAATATATTTTTGTGATTAGGTAATTAAGAATAAGTTTGGTTTTGACTTCATAGACACAGGGTATGGGATTCGCTTCTGGGGAGTTACTTCACAATATCTACTTCAGAAAGCGTTGTTATCCAAACAGAATTTTTTATAAAAAATAGAACGGACTTAAAAAAAAAAACACTAAAAAGTAAAAAATTTATTCCCCATTGAAAATTTGACTTTATGAAGTCATCTTCAAACTAATTCTTAATAACTCAATCATAAACAGACATTTATATAATGAGTACCTACATACATGGGAATAAAATATTATTGTTTACTTTTTGTTCTTTATTATCCTTGTTAGTTTTCTTTATTTATCTTTACTTTATAGTTATAAGGCCTAAACTTAGGTTAAAATTTTCGACTCCCTGAGTCCATTGCATATGAAATTTTGCCAGAATCACCATATTAACATGCATACTTTTTTCCTGGCAATATGGTGAACGCCATATAGATTGTCTTTCGCACTCGTGTATACGTGTATGGCATCTTTCCGATATATTTAATGTTTACTATGGGACCACTCCAGTAACATCCTGAATATTCCCTATTTCATCCAAACTGGTCATACAAGGCAATCACATATTGCTATTTCCATTCATTTAACATCTTAATTGAGCTCAATATTTTTACTTATATAAGCAAATTTAATTCAATATCTAAATCAGATTTGTCAATAAGATTCTTAGACAATAAAGAATTTAAGTTACATTAAAATTTCAATTATATTTGTGCCATAAATAAATTCTTATGCATCTCTCATAGAAAACCTTGTAGAGTGTAGAGGAAAATTTAAATGATTTTAATTATCATTTTTCAGCATGTTAGTAAAACTTATTTTATTGCATCCTAACACTGATACGGTCGCAGTAGAATTAATACGTAGCTATTTGCTATTTTTATAAACTAGGTAATTCTTTGAGAATATTTAAAACTTATTATTCAGGAATATTAATAAGACGTTATCCAACATAAATAAAAAAACTATATTTCTAATATTGTCGGAAATATGTACTTCATTTGAACAATAATGCACTTTGGCAATAGTGACAGAAGTTTCTTACGTCATTGGCGTGCATGTTTATGTATTTCGACGTTTATGGCCAACGACGAATTTCATGCATTCCAATGTGTCGGGATTTCGACTGTTAGCGCCAGTGACAGTTATGTGTAATGTAGGTTTGGGCAAGTGAAGTTTAGGGCCAAATACATCGAACCGTTTTTACACCGTGTGTAGGCTTTACTAAGTGGCTTAGTCGTAAACATTCAAGAAATCTCCTTGTGTACTGACACTTTGAGTGTTCAGCTAGAGTACTATGTAGAACTTTAAGTTTTAGAGTTTTTGCTCAACAGTTTTTTCCTACTAAAACAAGTGATACCGTAGAATACACTTGTCTACTGTCTTTTGCTTTGTTACAAATAGTTTTTGCTCAAAGAAAAATTAACAAAACACACGTATTTGTTAGATCACTTGTGACTGCAAGCAGTTAAGTCCTTTTTTACGTAAAACAACTTAGAATCAAAATTACAAAAATTATCTTCTCTAAAACGAACTAACTAAACTGAATATTTTTTCCTAATATTCAAAAATACGTAAATATGGATAAAAATAGAATAACTAGTAAAATATGCAAAAATAAGTAATAAGAAAAAATATTAACTCAGAAAAAATGAATAAATATTTTTAAAATCCAAATTTAAACTAAAAAAGATATTCTTAAAAATCAAGCTTGTCTTTCCTATCTACAAATCCACCCGGCTCACGCCGCTTGGGATTTTTGTAACGCAGAAATAGATATAGTATAAAATTCTTAAAGTTAAAAAATTTGCAAAAATATTGTAAGTTTATGATAACAATCAATATTATAAAAATGTGCGCAAAATATATATCAAAAAATACACAGAAGATAACTTCGGAAGCTGACGTGCTAAGATTTGTGGAGGGAGAGTATAAGTTTAAAAGAACGTATTCACCAAACGTACTTAAAACTAAACCCTATTCTACTAATACAAAATCAATGTAAATTTTTTATAACAAATGAATGTTGAAACAAGTTTTTATCAAATAACGCAAATAGAGAAAATCCAATTAATTTTTATCAAGTCAAAAATCAGTAAAAAATGTAAATCGCCTAACCAAGGGTAGCTCAGAAAAATTAACAAGTCAAAATAAAGCAAAATGTCACTAGATAATTTCCAAAAATATTACAGTCAAAATCGGTAAATGTTAAATCACAAATAATCAAGAATCACAATTATTAATAATAGTTATTAGCAGTAAAATCGTGTTTTAAAATATCAAATTAGTATGAGCAAATAAAAGTCAAAAATATGAGCAAATATTTCAAGAATCAAAGGTTGAGCAAAAGTTACGTTTCAAAAATTGCAAATACAAGAATTGACAGTTATACCTGAGGCACAAATTGTTAAACAATTACACTTGAACACTAGTTGAAAATTCTGTGAGTTACTTAGAAGGAAATCTGTATATAGAGATGAATTAGGCTTGATGAACGCTTAAGAGAAGCAGATCAGAAACTTAGCTTACCCCTTTTTCTTCGCGCAATTTATACAGCCAATCCTCTTTTTTCTTCCAAATACCCCCTACTGGAGTATAGATCAAGAGAACCAGATTTAATTTCCGAGGACGATCTTCACAATCTAAGCCCTACTCGGAACCTAAGTACAATGAAACGTTTCAGTACAAAGACCCGGCGAATTGCAACAATGGGCACGTAAGTATTGTATTCTCTACGTTGTCTTCGGCTGTGTGAAACGCACAATATATAACTTCAACCGCTGATTATGGAGGGCAATGAATACATGTGTCACTAACGATTGGTAAACGCCATCTGCTAAAGAGCCCTGTCTATACTTATATGAAAATCCTGCCGACGTCACGGTTACACCTTTTTTTGCAGCTCTAGACCAATGACAGTAATTTGGGGCGGAGTTTGGTGAACGAAACTATCGACAATTTTTCTCAGTCTGCTACGAAAATTTTTAGTGTTAATATCTCCTGAGATACTTTGAAGTCCCACAGGAGCCATGGTTTTGAGTATTTTCCCACAATGGGCATTACTTTATCTGCGTTTTGGCCAAGCTTCATAATTTTAGGACCACTTTTTTATTTTTTCTATAAAAAATTCGCATGGCATTCAAATGTGTTTTAAACGTATTTTAGTGAGTTAATTAATCTGTAAAATATTGAGATTTTTCCTATCAGTGGTTTCTTGCACTGGGAATTTTCCTGCAGGACCCGGTGCTCTGCTTCCTGGTTTTCCATTGATTTTTTGGCAAAAGTTTTAATTATGAAAAATGCTTTTTTTTAATTAACTTTTAGTGAAAGTTTCGTTTTGATATTTGAAAATTTAATTTTCTGTGTTTGCAAAATTCCAAAAGTCCAAAAACTGAAAAATTAACTTTTTTAGTTTTTTATTTACAATGCTGAAATTCGTACGATGCATGTCCACGTAACAGGATCGGGTTATTCGGTTGCATGTTCGCTTTCAACCGCTCCGCTGTCGGCCTGCCAGATAGGTCGCAGCATTGTCTACCCATCTCTAGATCTTGCATTGACATGGAGTTTTGATAGTCTAGAAGATGGTTATTTGGCCGAATATCCATTATCTTTTGTGGGTATCACTATAGGAATTATTATTTCTTTATTTGGCCTTGTTTTTATGCTTTTTCTGTGTAATTTAGCCTGAAAAATTCGATATTACGATACTAGGTGAGCTAAAATACGCACAGGGACTATCCAACATAGTACTTTCTGCCAGGAGTTCCACCGATCCTCTGTCGATATTAACAAGGGTACTTTTCTCTTTAACAAAAAAGTTGCCAGGTATTAGACAAATAGCTATACATGAGTCAAAATTTGATCAGGTACTAAACATCGATAGTACTTTCTGCCAGAAGTACCACCGATCCTCTGTCAATGTTCAAAAGGATACTTTACTTCTTAAAATTATTACAAAAAAGTTGCCAGGTACTAGACAAATTTTTTGCAATACATGAGACAACATTTGCACAGGTACTAAACATAGATAGTACTTTCTGCCAGGAGTAATATCGATCCTTTGTCAAAGTTCAAAAGGGTACTTTAACATTTTTACAAAAATGTTGCCAGGTACTAGACAAATAGCTCTAGGTGTGTTAAAATTTGCATACATCGATAGCAATTTCTGCCAGGAGTACCACCGATCGTCAGTCGATATTTTACTTTACTCTCTAATATTTTTACAAAAATGTAGACAAGTACTAGACAAATAGCTCTAGGTGAGTTAAGATTTGCACAGGTACTATCATCCATCGATAGTACTTTCTGTCAGGAGTACCACCGATCCTCTGTCGATGTTATAATTACATTACCCATTAACATTTTTACAACTTAACTTAAAAACTTAACTGCAACTTAAAAATTGCACAGGGACTATCCATCGATAGTACTTTATGCCAATAGTACTACTATGATTTTTGTTTTTGTCTCAAATATGACTTGAGATCATTTTTACTCGGGCATCGCGACAATTACTTTTTCTGAATTTTATAATTTATTTTATATTTGTTTATATATTTTTTATATATATTTTTTTTAAGAATTTTAAACTTGTTTTTATAAAAATTAAATCAATAATAAATACTTAAATATCTATATAAAATTGTCTTTATAAAATACATGCCTCACCATATATTAATTAAATGTGGATTTTGTACCATCTTGGTGCCATTAAACTGTCTTTCTACCGTTTTTGTACCATTAAATTGAAATTCGAAAAGTACCATTAAATGCAAAGTGTTTGTACCACAATTTTTTTGTGACATCTGGCAACGTTGGATCACAGTGACTTTTTACGATGACAGTTGCGACAATAGTGGTTAATGTTTTGATTGGCTGGAGCTATTGTCCGACATTAATGGGCAAAAATTTTGTTGTTTACAATGGATCTTATGGGAATATAGTCTAGTATATTTGAGTTTATGTACAAATTTATATTATATCGTTACATCATTTTTGCTTTAATCAAAAGTTAATTAGTTGGACTTCACATTTTAACAATATTTATGTGGCTTGGGATAAGTTGTTTACATAAATGTGATGTTTAGGAAGGTCTGTTTTTTAACAAATACTGTAAGGTATGTTTTATTATTGATTTCATAAGTATAAAATAAGGTTTAAGCTTGATAAAAAGCATACATTTTTTTTAGGTCTTTTATATATTTGTAAGTTAAAGTAAAAAACTTAAAACTCCATCTCTCACTACTGTGTTTAGGGTCTGTGCTTTAAATTTTAATTTTTTTTTGTTGTCCATGCCGAGATAAATGAATATTTATGTTCGACTAGACCTCACAAACAAGGGCCCTTCCAACATACCATACAGTATAGAGTTTATACAGATCATTTTATACCTACCAATTTATTTTGAAATAGAACATGAATGTGGTCTGTACTGAATGAAGAGAGAATTATACATAACAAAAAAAGAAAAAAATCAGTTGAAGTTGTCAAGCTTCAGCTCGATAATGAAATTATAGACAATCCTAAGGAAGTTGCTAATCATCTAAACAAACATTTCATGGAGAAAGGCAGAACACTAGCAGAAAACATTCCGACTTCAACTTATGTGAAACTCGAAGTCACTAACTATCATTACTTACATCAGAGGGAATCTACCACAACAGAGGAAATAAAACAGTTAATCTCTGAGCTTAAGTCTGGAAAACTTGTGGATCAAATTCAGTCACTGGGGATATGCTTAGGAAGTTCTGCGAGGAGATGTCTATTATTCTTTGTAACTTAATAAATCTTTCATTTCAAACTGGTTCACTACCTAGTGGACTAAAAAATGCGAAAATAATACCCCTACATAAAGGAGGTGTGGCCTGTCCAAGCCATTACCTCCCAATATCCCTACTCAGTACTATATCAAAGATTATAGAAAAATGTATCAATAAAAGACTTATTTCTTATCTAAACTTAAAGAATTTCTGGTACAGTGGGCAGTATAGTTTTCAAAGTGGAAGCAGTACGACATCAGCTGTTACAGATATGGTTACTAGTATAAGACAACATATTGATAAGGATCTTGCATGTGTCCTCGTTGCACTTGACTTGAAAAAAGCTTTTGACACAGTTGACCACACTATTTTGATTTCTATACTTTGAGGATGCTGGTGTAGCTGGAGTGGCTTTGAATTGGTTTAGGGATTATTTAAACGGCCGTATACAGCTTGTTACTATTAACGGTACGTTAAGTGAAATAAAGGACTTGCCACATGGTGTTCCACCAGGATCCATAATAGGTCCAACATTGTTTCTTGTGTACATAACCTCACTATAACATGTTAATCTAAAGGTAATGCTTCAGTTGTATGCAGATGATACTTGCATTACATATTTTGGCACTGATCTGACAGAAACAAAGGTAGCAATCGAGAATGATTCGTTACTGGTCTCAGAATGGCTCAAATTTTATAAACCAACCTTGAACATGGCACAGTCAGAGTTTATGATTATATCAAGAAAACCAGATTGGAATAACATGCAGTTAACTTTAAATGGAGCCCAGTTGAACAAATCCACATGCATTAAATAACTTGGATTATACATTGATTCTAGACTCACCTGGGAACAGCATATTTTGCCCTTGTGCAAAAAAATCTCTCCAGCAGTGGAAGTTCTTGGCAGAGTTGCTAGAATTCTTCCATTAACCCAGAGAAAATTCCTGTATAACTCATTGATTCATTCCCATCTCTCTTATTTAACTATAGTGTGGAGCAAAACTTCTTAAATCAAATTAAAACCTTTACAGGTCCTACAAAATAGAGCTGTTAAAAAAGTCTTCAACCTTCCTTTTTGCTATCCAACAAGCTTACTCTATTGCCCCAACAAAATTCTTGATATTTTTTCCTTATCCATCTTTCAAACGTGTGTTTTCATTCATCACTGTTCCCAAAATGTCATCCATTCATCATTGCAAATTGTTCCATTTAACCAAATACATCCCTATAATACTCGCAATAACAGAAACTTCAGAACCACTGCTACAAGAACAATGACTGGCTAAGGAAGTATACTCTCAGAAGGTTTGCAACACTACCCTGTGACCCCATCATTTTAAGTCTGCACTAAAGAGACATTTATTTGCAATTATTTGACTGTGATATGTTTTACCTGTGAATCGTGTAATTTTTGATTTTTTTTATGTAGGAAGTAAATGTATTATATTTGGTTTATATATATTATATTTAACTTCAAACAATTGGCACAATATTAAGTGTTTGACCTACATAGCCTAGTGCTCTTGGTCTGTGATTCAAAAATGTATACTTATTATGTATTGTAAAAAATTGTATTTATCTTCGTTAATAAATCATTTGGAAATCAAAACTATTAAGTAAGTAGTTAATTAGAGTACATATACCTGTATGCTTTACCTAATACTACTTACACTTACTTGGGTTCTGAGTCATGCATTTTTCCACAAAATTATGTGAATATATAACAATTATGCAATTTGTAAAATGAAAATTGTTATTTATTGTTGTTATATAAATTGAAAAGATGCAAGCAATGCTGAAGTAAGTTTTCTTCAATTTTTACCTGGGTATATTTAAAATCTGGAAAATTTTCCTGCTATAAACTCCCTACTAAATTATGAATCTTCATGGTATAATTGCTTAACAGAACATACTGATTATGTGATGTTGCAATAAATTGTTAGTTTCATTTTTAATTAAATATGGTATATCATAGGCTTACAAGCAAAAAGCACCAAGTCAACTGTGTTCAAATTTGACTTGCCCTTTGCTTGTAGGCCCACGAACAATATATGCAATACCTAATTTTTTTTTTAAGTTCATACTATATTTGACCGATAAATGTGAGTTATTGCATGCACTATAAACAAGCCATTTTTGTGTTGCTCGTGTTTCATTTCTTTTCCAGGCATTGACTTTTTCATAAGGCATATTACAATTTTAATATATTTTTTAGTTTAATGGTTCATTTTATACTGGCAATTTAACAATGGAAATATTTGAATACTTTGATCAGAACAGAGGAAAAACTAGTGATAATAGCTTTTTAATTATGACACAGAGGTCTCTGCTTTTGGAATGTTTCTTCCTAATTCGAACCAGATTTGGACACAAATGGATGATTTATAGTAAGTATGAATTGGTGTTATCTTTACATATTTGCCAATATTATTAGAATTAAGACTTGTCAAAGTTATAAGCAAATTGCTTTTAAATATTACATTGTTAATTTTATTTCCTCAGTTCCCAAATAAATAATATTTTCTAAATTTTTTTTTTCATAGGTCTTTTTGTTTTGAAGGTAATATGGCTTACACTTTCTTAACAATAGAATGCTATTTGTCAGATCTTTTATTTAGATATACATAACACCTACCCAATTTTTTAACAATGCTTTACAGTAATAAGGCAACTAATAGAAAATTTGTTATATATTTTTATTTAAATATTCTTAATATTTACCTAAAAGTGGTTAAATTTTTGAACCTAAGTATTAAAGTTAGTTGGTTTGAAAGAGCTGTCTGGAAAATGTTTCTTTTATAAAAAAAATGTAGCCTTGTACTACCTAGTAAAACCCTAACTCGAATGGTCAGAGTATGGCAGATGAAATTTTTTTTCTTAGAAAGCAACGGAAGGAAAACATACGGGCTTATAAGATGTATGCTTTTTTTCTAAATAATTACTTTCAGTTATATTACATTTATACAGGTTGAAATACATAAAAAGCATTCTCAGTATAACAATTGTCTTTTAAACTTTTAATTTTTCCTTCACTTAAACTTAACTTTATAACGATTTGCAGTAGCTGATTTTCTATGAGCCAGACTCCTATATAGGTCAATTTTTTCCTTCGAAGGGGGTCTGGGTTTGTCGAACTTTCATCATTAGCATTGACTTTGTATACAAGAAAAGAAAAAAGTAAGAGTACTTTGTCTTAAGTTTGCTGGTACCATCTTCTCTTGTCTTTTCACACATATCTGGCACAAAATGAATCTACAAAAAAAAAGAATTTAAAAAAATACATTCAGCAGAAAGCTATGGTTTTGATAAAATTAGTTAAACTCAATTGCCACGTTTCATACCTGACATAAATGTGTTGTGTCTCTAGGAATCCATTTATTCCTTTTCATTCTTATGACCGATTTCTACGACTAGATTCTTAGGAAACACCTTCATATGGAAGCCTTTTTTGGCAGAATTTGAACATCCTACTGCAGCACAGCTGGCCATATTTTTATAATCTAAAAAAAGAAATATACGGAAAAATAGTATGTAGTATGTTATTGTGAAACTTAACCATACACTTAAAATCCTCGAGAACGTAATGATTTAAAAGGCTTGGAGTGGACCAGAAAGCACTGCAAAATGTACATATAAAAAAATTAAATTAATTCCTTCATAATTTATCAATTTTTATGTTCTTGACTTTATTGCTATTATAATTGAATCGTTAAGTTCAAATATAAGCTCTTTTGATTTGAGTATTTGTATTTAATAAAGTATGTTATTAAAAAACGTTTAATGAAGCCATGTAGGATTGTTTAAGAAAGATCCAATAATAAAAAATGCCTTATTTGCAAAGAATAAACATTAATTTATCTAGATAATTATCCCAAAATATCAAGCTACATAACATAACCCGAGAATATATCGCTTTTCCTGAAGTAACTAAGAATTGCAAAGAATGTTTATATACTATTTGCAGTTTATATCACTATATTTTATAAATCAATTTAAGTCTACTGTATATAGGGTTACCAGATGCTCTCTCGTCACCAGTTTATAACCGAATTGGCCCTTTTTTGTATGTAGAAATTGTAATTTTAAGTCATATTTCTACATCAGAGATGTTTATTAGGGATATTCACTCTACAAAAGACAATACTTTTTTTATTTTAGTTGGTGTTGAGGTGATAGTTCTTACAAGAAGTAGCCTTTTTTTGCTATGCGAGATAAGCAACTGGCTCAGACATTCGTTTCCCATTTTTTGCCGAGGGAATTCCGGTAACTCTAATTTCATAATTTACTTCTAAATAAGTGTTTTCAAAAGAAAAGCTTCAGTAATTCAGTAATTCATATATTACGGCCACAATTTACAAAATCTTGCCAAGGTCAGAATCAAAAAATAAAAAGTAAAAAATTTAACACTAATAAAAACATTAAAATGTAACTATCAATATGTAAACGTCATACATGCTAAACAAATATAATATAAGTAAAATTAATTGCAGTAAAAACGTCTATATATATAACAAATATACTAAAAATATGACATTACAAATTTAAATAAAGACATGGGTCTCGACTAATACTAACGATTAACAAAGGTGGGTGTTATGCTGTACAGTTCTCAGCAAAACGATCACAGAAAGGAGAGAAGAAACAAAGTAGATATTCTTGTATGCTGTAAAAACTGTTTTGAATAAGTAACTTTTTTACCCGGCATTTAAAACAATTTTCAGGTAGTTTGCGAATGTAGTCGGGTAAAATGTTAAAGCACCTTGGTCCAAAGTAATTGGAAGATATTCGTGACCTATCTAGCCTATGATAATCTATTCTTAGAAGATCATCCTGTCTGGTCGGATAATGATGGAAATCTTGGTTATGAATGAACGGAGTGATGTTTCTGTGGCAATAGAGAAGGCTTTCATAAATATATCTACAGGGTATCGTCATTATTGCTAGTTGTTTAAAAACGTGTCTGACATCCTCTCTATAACCTAGACCAGCAATAGTTCTTATGGCTCTTCTTTGCAAAGCAAATATTCTTTAAGCATGTATGGAGTTACCCCAGCTCAAGATAGCATAGCAGCCCACTGATTGAAAAATCCCATGAAAAGTCTGAAGGAGGCAGTGCCCAGGCAACACTTTTTTAAGATTTTTTAACAAAAAGATGCTTCTGGTGAGACGACCAGCAGTGTGCTCAATATGTTTATCGAACCTCAGTGTGGGGTCCAGATATACACCCAAAAACCGTACTTCATCTACATTCTCACACTGAATCTCTCTTAAACCAAAAAGCATACTCTCCATCTTGCTATTATTCATAGCCAGCCTGTTGGCACTAAACCAATCCCTCAAATCCGCGATTCTTGCCCTCATACGATCACTCAGACTCTCCATGCAGACATCTGACTCAGCAATTGATGTGTCGTCAGCAAACAGCAACACCTTTGAAGTCAGGACAGAATTATTAATGTCGTTGATGTAGACAAGGAAAAGCAGTGGACCCAGAACAGAACTCTGGGGCACTCCATATCCTAGCTCAGTCTCATTAGACTGCTTATTTGCATACTCTGTTATCTGTCTGTGACCTCTCAGATAGCCACCAAGTATACGCAAGCCAGTCTCATCAACTCCACAAGCCATCAATTTGTCCCTCAAAATATCGTGGGAAACACAATCGAATGCCTTCGAAAGGTCACAGCATGTAGCGCTTACATACCGACCCTCCTCAAAAGCCTCTGCGATGTATTCCAGCAACTCCAGTATTGCTAATGTTGTTGATCTATCAGCTCTAAAACCAAACTGGCTTGCCGAGAAGAGAGCAGCCGACTCAAAGTACTGTCACAACTGAGACTTTAACAAACCCGCAAAGACCCTTGATAAAACCGGTACAAGCGAGATTGGACGGTAATTGCCCACATCTTCTCTGTCTCCCTTTTTAAAGACAGGAACAACCCTGGATTTTTTAAGTGAGGAAGGGAAAAAACCCGCCACTATATACATGTTTATCAGCTTGATAAGCAGAACTATGAGAAGGTCTTTCAAGGATTTCAGCATTGGCACAGTAATGTTATATATATCCTTGCTGTTTTTGTTTTTCAAAGCATTAACTGCATCTCTCAGTTGAATGTAGCTTACCTCACTAAAGTGGAAAAACGGCGCTTATAAAAACACTGCTTTTTTAAAAACTTTCTTACCTAAATGTACAATAACTAACTCAGGCCCAAACTTCATACATCAATACACAACACTGGTATTTTAAAACTGAAAATATTTAGACACAAACTATTTAAAAACGCAAAACAAATATGCAGCATCGCCGTTTATGCACATATAAACAACAACGGTTTAGCCTATTAATGGCGGATGGGCGAAGCTTATGTTCTATTGTCCTTACTACTTGTATAAAGTCACTGGTATATATAAATATATATATATATATATATATATATATATATATATATATATATATATATATATATATATATATATATATATATATATATATATATATATATAAGTAAGTAAGTGTAAGTAAGTGTTTTCAAAAGGACAGGCTTCCTCGAACAGCGCTTATAAAAACACTACTTTTTTAAAAACTGTCTTACCTAAATGTACAATAACTAACTCAAACTAAGGCTCAAACTTCATACATCAATACACAACACTGGTATTTTAAAACTGAAAATATTTAGACACAAACTTTTTAAAAACGCAAAACAAATATGCAGAATCGCCGTTTATGCACATATAAACAACAACGGTTTAGCCCATTAATGGCGGATGGGCGAAGCTTATGTTCTATTGTCCTTACTACTTGTATAAAGTCACTGGTATATATATATATATATATATATATATATATATATATATATATATATATATATATATATATATATATATATATATATATATATATATATATATATATATATATATATATATATATATATATATATATATATATATATATATATATATATATATATATACTTCTAAGTAAGTGTTTTCAAAAGGAAAGCCTTCCTCGAACAGCGCTTATAAAAACAGTACTTTTTTAAAAACTGTCTTACCTAAATGTACAATAACTAACTCAAACTAAGGCTCAAACTTCATACATCAATACACAACACTGGTATTTTAAAACTGAAAATATTTAGACACAAACTATTTAAAAACGCAAAACAAATATGCAGAATCGCCGTTTATGCACATATAAACAACAACAGTTTAGCTCATTAATGGCGGATGGGCAAAGCTTATGTTCTATTGTCCTTACTACTTGTATAAAGTCCCTGGTATATATATATATATATATATATATATATATATATATATATATATATATATATATATATATATATATATATATATATATATATATATATATATATATATATATATATATATATATATATATATAATATAACATAAGCTTTATATATATATATATTATATATATATATAAACTATATATATGTTTATATATATATGCATATATATATATATATATATACCATTTTATATATTATATATAATTGCATATTTGTTTATATATGCGTTTTTAAATAGTTTGTGTCTAAATATTTTCAGTTTTAAAATACCAGTGTTGTGTATTGATGTATGAAGTTTGAGCCTGAGTTAGTTATTGTACATTTAGGTAAGACAGTTTTTAAAAACGTACTGTTTTTATAAGCGCAGTTCGAGGAAGCCTTACCTTTTGAAAACACTTACTTAGAAGTATACTTCTAAGTAAGGCGGCGGCTGAATCATTGCGGCCTAGCTTAATGGTACAAGGGCATATGGAAGAGTATTTCTTTCAATCTAGTTTTTGGGAACAAAGGGTACAGGGTTAAGAAAAATATTAAGTACCCAAAAGGGTGGATGGCTGTTTCCGGGGTAATTGGAGCGGTTGAATCATTGCGGCCTACTTTGGAGGTACGAGGGCATATCTGAGTATTTATATCGATTTAGTTTTTGGGGACAAAGGGTACAGGGTTAAGAAAAAAACTAAATACCTAAAAGGGTTGGTTGCTGTTTCTGGGGTAATTGGGGCGGCTGAATCATTGCGGCCTAGCTTAGTGGTACAAGGGCATATGGAAGAGTATTTCTTTCAATCTGGTTTTTGAGAAGAAAAGGTACGGGGCTAAGAAAAAAATTAAATAACCAAAGGGGTAGGTGGCTGTTTCTGGAGTAACTGGAAAGATTGCGGCCTAGTTTGGAAGTACGAGGGCATATAAAAGAGTATTTCTATCGATCTAGTTTTTGGGGATAAAGGGTGGATGTTTCTGGAGTAATTGGAGGTACGAGGGCATATAGAGGAGTATATCTATCGATATAGTTTTTGAGAAGAAAGGGTACGGGGCTAAGAAAAAAATTAAATAACCAAAGGGGTAAGTGGCTGTTTCTGGAGTAACTGGAGCGTCTAAATCATTGCGGCCTAGTATGGAGGTACGAGGGCATATAGAAGAGTATTTATATCGATTTAGTTTTTGGGGACAAAGGGTACAGGGTTAAGAAAAAAACTAAATACCTAAAAGGTTGGTTGCTGTTTCTGGGGTAATTGCGGCGGCTGAATCATTGCGGCCTAGCTTAATGATACAAGGGCATATGGAAGAGTATTTCTTTCAAACTAGTTTTTGGGAACAAAGGGTACAGGGTTAAGAAAAATATTAAGTACCCAAAAGGGTGGATGGCTGTTTCCGGGGTAATTGGAGCGGTTGAATCATTGCGGACTTTTTGGAGGTACGAGGGCATATAGAGGAGTGTTTCTATCGATCTAGTTTTTGGGGATAAAGGGTACGGGGCAAAGAAAAAAATTAAATAACCAAAGGGGTAGGTGGCTGTTTCTGGAGTAACTCGAGCGGCTGAATCATTGCCGCCTAGTTTGGGGGTACGAGGGCATATAGAAGAGTATTTCTATCTATCTAGTTTTTGGGGACAAAGGGTACAGGGTTAAGAAAAAAATTAAATACCCAAAAGGGTTGGTGGCAGTTTCCGGGGTAATTGGAGCGGCTGAGTCATTGCGGCCTAGTTTGGAGGTACGAGGACATATAGAAGAGTATTTCTATCGATCTAGTTTTTGGGGATAAAGAGTACGGGGCTAAGAAAAAAATTAAATACCCAAAAGGGTAGGTGGTAGTTTCCGGGGTAATTGGAGCGGCTGAGTCATTGCGGCCTAGTTTGGAGGTACCAGGGCATATAGAAGAGTATTTCTATCGATTTAGTTTTTGGGGACAAAGGGTACAGGGTTAAGAAAAAAACCAAATACCTAAAAGGGTTGGGAAAAAAATTAAATACACAAAAGGGTGGGTGGCTGTTTCCGGGGTAATTGGAGCAGCTGAAAAATTGCGGCCTAGTTTGGAGGTACGAAGGCATATAGAAGAGTATATCTATCGATATAGTTTTTGAGAATAAAGGGTACGGAGCTAAGAAAAAAATTTAAAAACCAAAGGGGTAGGTGGCTGTTTCTGGAGTAACTGGAGCGCATACATCTTTGCGGCCTAGTATGGAGGTAGGAGGGCATATAGAAGAGTATATCTATCGATATAGTTTTTGAGAATAAAGGGTACGGGGCTAAGAAAAATATTAAATAACCAAAGGGGTAGGTGGCTGTTTCTGGAGTAACTGGAGCGGCTGAATTATTGCGGTCTAGTTTGGAGGTACGAGGGCATATAGAAGAGTATTTCTATTGATCTAGTCTTTGGGGATAAAGGGTACGGGGCTAAGAAAAAAATTAAATACCCAAAAGGGTAGATGGCTGTTTCTGGAGTAACTGGAGCGCATAAATCATTGCGGCCTAGTATGGAGGTTCGAGGGTATATAGAAGAGTATATCTATCGATATAGTTTTTGAGAATAAAGGGTACGGGGCTAAGAAAAAAATTAAATAACCAAAGGGGTAGGTGGCTGTTTCTGGAGTAACTGGAGCGGCTGAATCATTGCGGCCTAGTTTGGGGGTACGAGGGCATATAGAAGAGTATTTCTGTCTATCTAGTTTTTGGGGACAAAGGGTACAAGGTTAAGAAAAAAAATAAATACCCAAAAGGGTACGTGGCAGTTTCCGGGGTAATTGGAGCGGCTGAATCATTGCGTACCTAGTTTGGAGGTTTGAGGGCATATAGAAGAGTATTTCTATCGATCTAGTTTTTGAGAATAAAGGGTACGGGGATAAGAAAAAAATTAAATAACCAAAGGGGTAGGTGGCTGTTTCTGGACTAACTGGAGCGGCTGAATCATTGCGGCCTAGTTTGGAGGTACGAGGGCATATAGAGGAGTATATCTATCGATATAGTTTTTGGGGACAAAGGGTACAGGGTTAAGAAAAAAACTAAATACCTAAAAGGGTTGGTTGCTGTTTCTGGGGTAATTGGGGCGGCTGAATCATTGCGGCCTAGCTTAGTGGTACAAGGGCATATGGAAGAGTATTTCTTTCAAACTAGTTTTTGGGAACAAAGGGTACAGGATTAAGAAAAATATGAAATACCCAAAAGGGTGGATGGCTGTTTCCGGGGTAATTGGAGCTGCTGAATCATTGCGGCCTAGTTTGTAGGTACGAGGGCATATAGAAGAGTATTTATATCGATTTAGTTTTTGGGGACAAAGGGTACAGGGTTAAGAAAAAAACTAAACACCAAAAAGGGTAGGTGACTGTTTCCAGTGTAACTGGAGCGGCTGAATCATTGCGGCCTAGTTTGGAGATACGAGGGCATGTAGAAGAGTATTCCTGTCGATTTAGTTTTTGGGGACAAAGGGTACAGGGTTAAGAAAAAAATTAAATACCCTAAAGGGTAGATGGTTGTTTCCGGGGTAATTGGAGAGGCTGAATCATTGCGGTCTAGTTTAGAGGTACGAGTTCATATAGAAGAGTATTTCTATCAAACTAGTTTTTGGGGATAAAGGGTACGGGGCTAAGAAAGAAATTAATTAACCAAAGGGGTAGGTCGCTGTTTCTGGAGTAACTGGAGCAGCTGAATCATTGCGGCCTAGCTTGGAGGTACGAGGGCATATAGAAGAGTATTTTTATCGATCTAGTGTTTGGGGATAAAGGGTACGGGGGTAAGAAAAAAATTAAATATCCAAAAGGGTGGGTGGCTGTTTCCGGGGTAATTGGAGCAGCTGAATCATTGCGACCTAGTTTGGAGGTACGAGGGCATATAGAAGAGTATATATCGATATAGTTTTTGAGAATAAAGGGTACGGGGCTAAGAAAAAAATTAAATAGCCAAAGGTGTAGGTAGCTGTTTCTGGAGTAACTGGAGCGGCTGAATCATTGCGGCCTAGTTTGGAGGTACGAGGGCATATAGAAGAGTATTTCTATCGATGTAGTTTTTGGGGATAAAGGGTGCGGGGCTAAGAAAAAAATTAAATACCCAAAAGGGTAGGTGGCTGTTTCCGGGGTAATTGGAGCAGCTGAATCATTACGGGCTAGTTTGAAGGTACGAGGGCATATAGAAGAGTATATCTATCGATATAGTTTTTGAGAATAGAGGGTACGGGGCTAAGAAAGAAATTAAATAACCAAAGGGGTAGGTGGCTGTTTCTGGAGTAACTGGAGCGGCTGAATCATTGCGGCTTGGTATGGAGGTTCGAGGGCATATAGAAGAGTATTTCTATATATCTAGTTTTTGGGGATAAAGGGTACGGGACTAAGAAAAAAATTAAATACTGAAAAGGGTAGGTGGCTGTTTCCGGAGTAATTGGAGCAGCTGAATCATTGCTGCCTAGTTTGGAGGTACGAGGGCATATAGAAGAGTATATCTACCGATATAGTTTTTGAGAATAAAAGGTACGGGGCTAAGAAAAAAATTAAATAACCAAAGGGGTAGGTGGCTGTTTCTGGAGTAACTGGAGCCGCTGAATTATTGCCTAGTTTGGAGGTACGAGGGCATATAGAAGAGTATTTCTATCGAACTAGTTTTTAGGGATAAAGGGTACGGGGCTAAGAAAAAAATTAAATACCCAAAAGGGTAGGTGGCTGTTTCCGTGGTAATTGGAGCGGCTGAATCATTACGGCCTAGTTTAGAAGTGCGAGGTCATGTATAAGAGTATTTCTGTCGATCTAATTTTTGGGGATAAAGGGTATGGGGCTAAGATAAAAATTAAATACTTAAAAGGGTAGGTGGCTGTTTCAGGAGTAATTGGAGCGGCTGAATCATTGTGGCGTAGTTTAGAGGTACCAAAGCTTATAGAAAATTATTTATTATTTCTGTAAATTTAGTTGACATTTTTAGGGTTATTGGAGCGGCTGAATTATTTCGAACTAGTTTATAGCTGTGAGAGTATTTCTATTAAGAAAACAAAAATAACTTAGTGTAGTGCCGGCTGCTCTTTCCAGGGTAATACACCTGAATGATTGCGGCCTATTATAAAATTACATGGTCATTTACAGAACAATTGCAGACTAATGGTACAGAAACCTACCGAATATAAAGTCTCATGGTCTAATTTTAAAATGGTTATCAAAAATGATCAACACATTCTATTTTTGTATATACAAGGGGAATTATGAAATAGTATAAAATTGTTAATTTGCTGTATTTTGCGGTTCCAATCAAATTTGGTGATGAGAGGCTTAACTCTAATTACTTTCAAAATATGCTAAAAATAAATTTTCATGCAGAAATAACTTATTTAATTATCGATTTCACATATTTTATTTAAATATTATCAATTTTTTTTAATGAGTCTGCTACATAATATAATGTACTTACGTTTGTACTTTAAACTACACGCTATTAGTTTCTTTTGCAGCTCTCCCCGATTGGCAAATATGACGACATGAAACAAAAGAGAAAGTTACTGTTCTGTGAAATTAAATTATAGATTAGGGTGTACTCACTGGGGTATTGTATACCCCTTGTTTGACCTTCCACACTGGACTCTATTGCTTCTCTTTTTCGAAAAGTCGCATAACCCAAAATAAAAAATACTTCCCAGCGGCAAATCTGTTTATAATATTTTGACGTTGTGTTGGAACTAATACAATAAATATTTTATTAATTCTAACAAAACGACAAAACTCTGCTTTACTAGAAAAGTGCTACATGTTATTTTTTTGAAACATTAGCTTTAATTTAAAATCTTCTTACTTTTTATATCATGTAAAATATAAAAAATAAAAACTATGTTTTTTTAAATATTTCCTCTATATTATCTTTATATTTTGGTTATTTTTATTCTTATCGCGACATATATTCATTAGGGAACTCATCTCTTCTATAGCCAGGAAAGAAACGTATAGCAAAATTATCTGGAGGTAGATAATTAACAAGAGAACAGTTTAAATTTTCGATATTTTGCATGATATTTAAAAAAAAACCTGTATAATAAATCATACTAACTTTAATACAAATGTTTAATGTATTAATCAAAAATACAGGCTAAAATATGAGTTCTTTGAAAATAACCATTCCACTACATAACTTTATGGCATTCTCATATCTTAACTAGAGACGGATTCCTTCAAATTAACCCTTTGTGTAGCGTTTCGAATGAAAGATACTAATAATATACTAATGATACTAATGTAGTTTTATTGCTATTTTGTGCGATTTCGTGGTAATTGAGTAAATTGATGTTTTAATATTACTTCTCTTCTGAGAGGGAATTATTGTAATAGTGACAAAATCGCTCTACGAAATGTTTGCAGATCTTTTACGATTTAGGGCCCCTGAGCCCCGATAAACATGTTCTCCCATTTCCGTCAGTATGTCGGTCTGTCGATGTCACTGTTCGCGACATAGTTCAAAAACTACTTACATGGTTGACTTCACATGAGGGTGAAATGGTAACAACACTTTGGTAAAAATCTAATATGGTGGAACAAAATAGAAGCCTCACAAAATGTTTAAAAAAAATCATTATTAAGAAACTACCTATCGAATGGACTTTTTTCACAAGAATAGAGTGTCAGAAAATAAAGAAAATATTAAATGACATATTTTATTTGTGGTAGGCTATAAAAATAAAGTTATGAAAAATAAATAATAATAATATTAATATTATAATAATAATTTAAAACCTAAAAAATCGGCGATTTTTTCACGATTACAAATAGTTCCCTTTTACGAGGGAGGTAAAAAACAAATAAAGTACAATTTATAGGATTTGTAAAAAGTTATTATTAAATAAATATATGTATCTATAGATTGTCATACTGAAACCAGTTAGAGTTTTAAATTCAACAGATAGAACAGAACATTAAATAGTTAAGTATTTTACCTGTATTATCTTTTATGAATATCAAAAATTTTTTAAAATCATTGAAAAGTTGAAAAATATACACCAAACCTATATTTTTTAAATGGGACTCCCAGTATATTATTATTTCATTAAATGCTTCTCGTTGTATCTTTCGAGATAAAACGCGACGTCATAAACCGTGCCATAAGAGACAGCAGGGCCCGCTCTAGGGGGTGGCAACCCGGGCATTTGCATAAAAATAAATTAAGCGGCGATTGGGAGCCAATATAATTTTTTGTCCATTGTAAGCATTTCTAACAATCATATTTTCTTAAGATTGAAAATGTTCGCTTACAATCGCAAACATTTTGCGCGCTTGGTGGATACGCACCTTAATAAAAAAGATGAGACGTTCAGCACGCGAATAGTTTCGCAGAAAAATGCCGGTCGCAATAGCAACGGGCGACGCGGTTTTTTCGGGCGTCCAATGAGATGCTAATAAGCCACCTGCACCCTTTGTGATCGATGCGTTGGTGTCTTGTACCTATTTATTACTTATTAATTTCTATTTCTAATTGTGTTTGCTGCTTGTTCGATCTGTAGGGCGCACCCTCTTTAAGTTGATGGGTCTAGTGCTAAAGTGTTTATTAATGGATTTATATGAATAATGAATAATATTATTATCTATGTATAATTAAGAACAGTTTCCGTTGCATGCGTTGTTGCCAAAATATGAATATTGTTCAGTGAATGTATTGGAAAACTTTTTCTGTTGTTTAAGGTAAGTGACAATTTTTTAGTTTAATCTCAATTTATTTACTGCGATAGAAATTTTTTAAGAAATATTTGATTGGCTGTTACGCAGTAGTTGGGATAATTTTATAAAAGTTAAAAATTAAAAAAATACTTTAACATTTTTTGTATATCACAACAAACAACAATGTCGAAAATCTACCACATAATGTTTTCCTCAAATGCTTTTCATTTTTGTATAAAATCATAACATGTGGTAGATTTTCGACATTGTTGTGATATACAAAAAATGTTAAAGTATTTTTTTTAATCTTTAACTTTTTTAAATATAAAATTATCCTAACTATTGCGTAACAGCCAATCAAATCTTTCTTTAAAAAGTGACAATTTTGTAATTTGATTTTTTTTTATCAAATAAATAACTGTATTATAGAATATCTGACGCAAGGAAAAGACTATCTGGTTCTCAGTATAAAAAAAAAGAGGATAGAAAAACAAACCCATCTACAAAAACAAGCTGGGGCATTGGCACATTTTTTACAAACTGGTCCAACTACCAAATCCTGATAACGCTATGGTGAATGTAGTGGGCACGGAGACTGAGACTAGTAACAGTAATGATGGTTCGTCGATCGAGCGCAATGAAAGTTACGATACTAACGACACTATCGAAAATAATGACCGTGTCGAAAATATATCTTCTGATTTCTTCTGACTTTTTAGTCAGGGAGGGACCAGCTAAGCGTTTAATTAATTATTCATTTTTATCCGACAATAAAGGTCTTAAATTTAGTTCTAGTTACTATTATCGAGTGTTAAAAAATGGAGAACAAGTCCTACAATACTGGAAGCACCTTGGTGAAACTTTAAGAAGCCACGAAAATTCAAGCGGACATGGTAAATCTAAGCAAGCATGGATTGAACTTAGTCAGCGACTAAATTTAGGTCGCACTATAGACGCAGCCGCTCAAAGGCTAACTAACTAAAAAATGCTTTGTGAAAATTGTTTAGCCTTCCAAGGCACAACCAATAAGCTCTATGAATATAATAATGGCAATTTTTTAAAATTAATAGAGTTATTATCAAAATTCGATCAGGTTATGGAAGAACATGTTCGTAGAGTCCTGAAACATGAAGCAGTTAAAGCAACATACCTTGGAAAAAATATTCAAAATGAAATAATTATGCTTCTTCACGATAATATAAAATCCTATATTGTAAATGCCATTAAAAAAGCAAAATATTATTCTATTATTCTAGATTGCACTCCTGATGTGACTTTAATAATTAGATAAAATTGAGCAAATGACTTTAATAATTAGATATTAATGTTTCAAAATATAACTGTATCTGAAACGGATGTCAACATTGATGTTAATGAAAGTTTTTGTTTTTTTTTCAGCGTCAACTCTACGATGGTCAATTCTTTTAAAGCATGTAAAAGGATTAACTTTAAAGCCTTTAAGTGACACCAGATTGAAAAACCATTAAGTATCAAATTGGTGACATATACGATGCTCTTAAATATTTATGAACATGCAGATATTGACAGAAAAGTGGAAGCTGTCTATTAAATTGCCTTAAAGACTTTAAATTTTTGTGTTCGGTAATTATTTGATCAAATCTAAATCAAATAAACCCTATCAGCAAACTGTTTAGATATGATATATCATTAGCTATAAGTCTTATTAAAAATTGTCATTCTTTTTTTGTTAATCTAAGAACCGACGAATCCTTTAATAATGTATAATTGATGCAAAAGAACTGGGGCAGAGACTAATTTTAACTTAACATGAGATGAAAATAGTGATAAGATCCTAAAGAAAAATATAAAGTAGATTTTTTTTTCTTTACAATTGATCAAGCAATTAATTCATTAGACATTTTAAACTCCTAAGTGACTATAGTAAATATTTTGAGTTTCTGTATGACATCTATAATTTAAAAAATATGTCAAAAGAAGATTTATTATCCCATTGTAAAGATTTAGAAAATATTTTAACTTCTCGAGATTCATCTGATTTAAATGGAAATGAATTGGCCGATGAGATACCCGTCGTGTTTAATCTTCTAGGAAAAAAAGAAAGCTCTGCGGAAGTGCTCAAATTTATTACAAATTTAAACCTCGCACCAAACCTTAATATCGCATTAATTTTATTAACAATACCAGTTAGTGTTGCTAGTGGAGAATTTCTCCAAACTTAAATTAATTAAAAATTTTTTAAGGTCGACATCAACACAACCTCGACTGAATGGCTTAGCTATGATATCTATTGACCATGTTATAGGTGAGAAATTAGATTTAAAGGATGTAATTAGAAATTTTGCGGAGTTGAAAGTTCGCAAAAAAGTGTTTTTTTAATTATATTTAAGTTTTAACTCTTTTGTGATTTGTTTTGATTTTGAATATAATAAATTTTTTTGTGCAGATTTACCTAAAATCTAAATTAATCAAATACCCTCATTCATCTCCTTTACTCCTGGGCTGGACTCCCAAATAAATTTTTGGGGCAAAAATATATATATTCCTATATATATATATATATATATATATATCCACATTTAGATGAGAATATTTCTTCTATAAAAAATGTTTGTTATTCTAAAAAGATAATGCGGGTAAAAACGTACAACTTTCCTATTTAAAGTTTTATCTGTAATATTTAAACGTCTAACTAGAGGGCAAAATATAATAGAGAATCCCGTAAGTAGTGAAATTATGTACGAAGGAAGTTAAAGGGAAAGGCGGATTTACCGATTTTTCATATTCTAAGTATTTTTCTAAGGTGAATGACATTTTTTTCATTCATTTATCATTCATTTTAATAGAATTTGCCTGTCTAAAATTGTCTGTATTGATTGGTTTACTAGTAGAGTCGGCATATATCAAAAATGTTGTACCGAATGAACTGTACTTCATTATAGTTTAAGCATTTGGTATAAATAAATCTTAAGCAGAAGTCACATTGAGCTGAATTAGCTTCGTTTGCAAAACTGTCACATATCAGGCAATTGTATCTCATTTGATATGATGATGATAATAATTGATGTTTTAATTCCCGTCGGAATACATCCATGTCGTAACTTGTTGTCAATGGTTCATTTTTATTATTTGTCGAAAAAAGTGAATTATATAGGGACCGCAATTAGAGCCATCATTTTGCTTGCAGTGTTCATATATAATACCTGCTAGTTTTTCAGGGTGCATTTTGGAATAAAACCTATTGTACTGTTTGATAAATGTCTCAAAAATTGTAAAGTACCTCTCGGTTTGTATTAGGCTGCTACCCATAGGGATCGATAAAAGAAAAAGTCCTTAGGTCAAAGGTTATAATTGCTAAGCAAAAGTGGTTTCTATTTATAATTATTCGCGTATCTAGTGATAACAAGAATCGCACTGAACCCACAGTGCCGTCTCATCTAGCCTACCAGCACCGCAATATAAACAGTAATCTCTTTGCTGGAAAGGATCGTCTTGTATTTTAATGTCCACATTTTTTTACTTAGTTTTAAAAGTGCTTGTTCAAATAATTTCCTGTAAAATGTGTAGCAATTAGTTTAGTTTTTTGTTCCATTTTTCTTGTGAGAGGATTTCACTATCAGGATCTCTGGGTCGTTTATTTTGACGTGTTGCTGCCCTTTTCGGTATTTCAAACTGAACTTCCTTGTACATTGAAAGCACTTGTTTTCTTGATTTCCTAAGAAATCTTGACGCTTTTAAGTTCTTTTCTCCTTCTAGAAGTAATGTTTTTAAATTACCGAAATGATTTTCTACATAGTTGGTAAAATGATTGACGTTGTAACAATCTTTAATAAGGAGTGCAGACCAAAGAGGACAATAAGGCATATATTTTTTTTTAAATAATTTCATACAAAGATGGATTAAAGAAATCATTGCTGTCACTATTTTGTGGAAATGGTGTATTTTTAAAAATGTTTTTAAAGTGTTGGTAAAACGGACTGTTCTTATATAGTACATTACTTGATGTCCTAAAATCGTCATCTTCTTGCTCGATTTTTAAATTGTAGAAATCTTTGACCTGAATACTGGTATTAGATGCTCTCATTTCAAGTAATTCTGCAGATGCTTGATCAACAAGTTGTGTACGAAATTCAGCATTTAAAAGAATCGTTATATTTTTGAACCATTCTGAAATTAAATGAATATCTTTAAACTGTACACATTGAGCGATTGAATCTTTGAGTATTGTTTGTTGTCTTAAATCGGTAACATGATCTTTGATATCTTTTGAGACCATTTTCATGAAATGAGCTGTACACATATGAATAGTTATAAGTTGTGTCTGATTTACATCGCATCTACACATTTTGTAAGCAATTTCTAAATATTCTAATAAAGTAGTGCTATTAAATGATTTGGATATTGCGTGTAAATTCGCAAAACTAAAATCAGTTACAACACCCCCAAATATTGGCCATTTTCCCATCTCTTCATATAAGCTTCGAAAATCAAAAAAAACTTTAAAAATAGTTTTGGAAAAATGATTGCTAGAAACCATTTCGAAAATAGGCATAATTCGATTCGACTGACAAACCGGGATAAAACGGGAGTACAAATAAACTCTTTTTTGATCATCAGTTGGATTCCTTACTATGTTACCCGTTGCATCAAAGTATATAACTGGCAAAAGCTCATTTACTTTTTGCTTTGCGAGCTCCATAATTTGTTCCTTGCTATACGTTTTTACACAAAACGGTAAAGCAATTTCCTGAATATACTCCGGATGGTCTTTTTGCATTGTTATCAAATCTATTAGGTCACTTTTATGTCTATACCGATTAGCTAAAGCTTCAGATTTGATTTTCCTCAATGTATTATCAGATTTAATTCCCTGGAGATTTCCTCCCTTTATTAATTGACTGCTGCTCTTTAAAACACTTTCCCTTCTATATCTTGATGGTTTTACATTTAAAATATTTTTTGTATAATCCACCGTTCCACTCCTTTGACATAAGAAGTGATAGACTGTTTGTGACAATAGTCTCTAGACGAGCTATAAACATGCACTCTCTTCTCTAACGTAAAAAGCGAAATATTGACATACAGGTTTATTGTAGGATGTGGAGGTTCGATAAGAAGGGATTTTTCAAAAATCGGTGTAAGGAGGGAATAAAACCGCTCCAAGAATATTACAATATTTTTTATTTAAAAAATGTTTGAGCAGGTGTATATTTTATTGTTTTATAAAAAAATTTATATAGGGTGTTCCAAAATCACAAATAATTTATAAACAAATATCTTTCAAGCCCCTGTTGACAAAAGTTGCAAGAAAATGCAACAATTAACGTGGTTTATAAAGAGGTATTTAAATAAGGTGATTTAAGTACCTCTTTATATCCCTTTCCATATCGCCATACGCGAACGAAGTATTCGCTAGTTATTATAATAATTCTAAACAACATAGATAAACAAACAAATTGATGTTGACAATAATTTTGTCGCACTTTTTAAATATTTTAAATAAACTATTTAAAATATAAATTTCGCCACATTCCATATTGCCATTAAGCACAATTGCGAAATTTTAAAAATAAAGCATAACTACTTAAGCAATATTTTTTATGTACTAATTTTATGTACAAATTCTTATTTGCATATGGAAATATTAAATAAGAAACATCCCACATACCCCTCAAACTGCAACTCAGCCTTAAATATTTTTTCATTTCAACCCCGTGCTATCCTGCTCAAAAAATAAAACGACAGAAATAAACTTCTATACCCTCTGGTACTATAAACTATACGGCACTGATTCAGCCGCTCCAATTACCCCATAAAAGCTAACCAGCCATTTTAGGTATTTAATTTTTTCCTAACCCCGTACCCTTTATCCCCAAGAACTAAATCTACAGAAATACTCTTCTATATGCCCCCGTACCACTAAGCTAGGCCGCAATGTTTCATCCGCCCCAATTACCACAGAAACAGCAACCAACCCTTTTAGGTGTTTAGTTTTTTTCTTAACCCTGTACCCTTTGTCCCCAAAAACTAAATCGATATAAATACTCTTCTATATGCCCTCATACCTTCAAACTAGGCCGCAATGATTCAGCCGCTCCAATTACCCCGGAAACAGCCATCCACCCTTTTGGGTATTTAATTTTTTTCCTAACCCTGTACGCTTTGTCCCCAAAAAATAGATTGAAAGAAATACTCTTCTATATGACCTCGTACCACTAAGCTAGGCCGCAATGATTCAGCCGCCCCAATTACCCCAGAAGCAGCAACCAACCCTTTTAGGTGTTTAGTTTTTTTTCTTAACCCCGTATCCTTTGCCTCCAAAAACTAAATTGACATAAATACTCTTATATATGCCCTCGTACCTCCAAACTAGGCCGCAATGATTCAGTCGCTCCAATTACCCCGGTAACAGCCACCTACCCTTTTGTGTATTTAATTTTTTTCTTAGCCCCGTACCCTTTGTTCCCAAAAACTAGATCGATAGAAATACTCTTCTATATGCTCTCGTACCTTTAAACTAGGCCGCAATGATTCGGCCGCTCCAATTACCCTTGAAACAGCCACCTACCCTTTTGGGTATTTGATCTTTTTCTTAGCCACGTAACTTTTATCCCCAAAAACTAGATCGACAGAAATACTTTTATATATGCCCTCGTATCTCCAAACTAGGCCGCAATGATTCAGCAGCTCTAATTACCCCGGAAACAGCCACCTACCCTTTTGGGTATTTAATTATTTTCTTAGCCCCGTACCTTTTATCCCCAAAAACTAGATTGAAAGAAATACTCTTTTGTGTGCCCTCGTACCACTAAGTTAGGCTGCAATGATTCAGCCGCCCCAATTACCCCAGAAACAGCAACCAACCCTTTTAGGTGTTTAGTTTTTTTCTTAACCCTGTTCCCTTTGTCCCCAAAAACTAAATCGATATAAATACTCTTCTATATGCCCTCGTACCTCCAAACTAGGCCGCAATGATTCAGCTGCTCCAATTACCCCGGAAACAGTCATCTACCTTTTGGGTATTTAATTTTTTTCTTAACCCTGTACCCTTTGTCTCCAAAAACTAGATTAAAAGAAGTACTCTTTTATATACCCTCGTACCACTAAGCTAGGCCGCAATGATTCAGCCGGCCCAATTACCCCAGAAGCAGCAACCAACCCTTTTATGTGTTTAGTTTTTTCTTATCCCCGTACCCTTTGTCCCTAAAAACTACTATACTACTACTAAAATACTCTTCTATATGCCTCCTATATGTACCTCCAAACTAAATTCAGCCGCTTCAAATACCCGGGAAACAGCAGCCTACCCTTTTGGGTATTTAATATTTTTCTTAGCCCCGTACCCTTTATCCCCAAAAACTAGATCGAAAGAAATACTCTCATATATGCCCTCGTACCTCCAAACTAGGCCGCAATGATTCAGCCGCTCCAATTACCCTGGAAACAGCCATCCACCTTTTTGGGTATTTAATTTTTTTCTTAACCCTGTACTCTTTGTCCCCAAAAACTAGGTTGAAAGGAATACTCTTCTATATGCCCTCGTGCCACTAAGCTAAGTCGCAATGATTCAGGCGCCCCAATTACCCCAGAAACAGCAACCAACCCTTTTAGGTATTTAGTTTTTTTCTTTACCCTGTACCCTTTGTCCCCAAAAACTAAATCGATGTAAATATTTTTCTATGTGCCCTCGTACCTCCAAACTGGGCCGCAATGGTTCATTCGCTCCAATTACCCGGGAAACCGCCACCTACACTTTTGTTGGGTATTTAATATTTTTCTTAACCCTGTAACCTTTGTCCCCAAAAATTAAATCGACAGAAATACTCTTCTATATCCCCTAGTACCTCCAAACTAGGCCGCAATGATTCAGCCGCTCTAGTTACTCCGGGAACAGCCACCTATCTTTTGGAGTATTTAATTTTTTTTTAGCCCCGTACCCTTTATCCTGTTTCGGGCTTAGTAGTTTTCAGAGCAAAGTGAGCAGGTACAAGAAGCGCTTTTAGTTTTACCTTCTTTAATTTGTTTTGAATAGCTTATATGTTTAAAAAATTACTTACAATGATTTGTTATATAATACTAGGGAAACAAGGTTCAATGGAACAACCATTACGGGTAGACTGCGCCTCGTTTTTGTCTGGTATATATTTAAAACTTTAAATAATCTTTCTAAAAGAAACCTATTTACTTATGTCGTAAAAAATACAAAGAAGTCTATTATTATTAATAAAAGGCCTTCGAACAAAGTAGGTACAACTTGAAACATCTCGACGAGTACCTGTATTAGATTTTGGAAGTTATGTAGATCTTCGATATCTTTAGGGGTTATAAAAACGTAAAAAATCATATTTTGAAAACGCATTATCCGATTACAATGAAATTGAAAATAGATATATAAAATATTTTTTTTTCGTTTACTTAAATAACAATATTTCGAAAAAAAGGCCAAGTACTTGCAATTTATTTTATTTTTTGTAAATAAAAAACGTTTTCAACTATACAGGGTACCTCTAGTGGATGAAACAATGTATTTCAGAAACATTAAACTTGCTTAAAAACGGTAAAACACGTCAAATTTCGTATCATTCTGTATATATAAATATTATTTTCCACTGTGCAGAGTAGCTTAGAAGAATAAAACAGCCACCTGCTTAAAATGAAAACATATTTCAGTGTTTAGTATTTTTAATAAACGGGGAAATGTGTCCAATTTCTTCGAATTTTTTGTCTATATTTTTGCTACTCTCAAATGACTAAAATATTATTTTAGTGTAAAGCACTTAGGAGAAAAATGTCCAGTTTATTTTATCTCTTTCTACATTAAACATTTTCTACATTATACAGGTGGGGTTGTTCGGGCGCTTTTAGTAATTTGGGTACTGCTTAATATTTTTGATACACATAATTTTATATTTAGAATTAACAGCTGTCAGACTTCAAAAAATGGTAAAAAAATATGGGTCTAAAACTCGGTTTAAAGTCTGAAGCCTCAATTTTAAAGTGCCAGAAGTCAGTTGGTGTTTTTACTGGGAAATATACGTTTCAGTACTATATCCTTTACCAAAATAAAGAAGTGCTTGAATTAAAATTCTCTTTCAGCAAAGATTGGTACACAATTTTAAATATTAGTTTAGCATGGGGAGATAAATATTTCCCTCTGAAAGTGACACTAAAAGGTGCCCAACTGACAAACAGCACAAGCCCAAGGACGTCAGTCTAACGCTAATACAAGAATTATCACTCTCCGGTAAACTACACACTCATTAAAAAACAAAAATCACTCGATGGAAAACCAATAAGAACTAAAATTAATAAAAATCATTTCGTTATTTATAGACAACAGATATTTAGAACTACTTCAAATTGTCCGAAAAGGTGATACATTTGTGGCATTTATGGCAAAATGGTTAATTAAGGTTCTTGGCAGTTAAAAGATCAAAGGTATAATGTGAACCATATTATAGGGGTAAATACCACTGTGAAAAATGATAACATACCAATTGTTGACCTGGAAAAAAGTGACTTGACACTTATCAACTAAAAAATAAAATTAAACAACTGGCTATAATTCACGGGTGGAACGAGGAGCGTGTAAAAAATATTTAACTTTTAAAAATGCGATATATTTTTAACATATCTGTTTGCAAATTTTACGTTGAAATTATGCTGATAATTTCTTGCAGTTATTTTCAGTTGGAAGGGAAAAAAACGAACAGCGATTTCGGAAATCACTAGATTTCCTATGTGATTTCCTGATTTCACATGTGATTTCCGGATTTCCTATGTGATTTCCTATGTGATTTTTCTATTTGATTTCCTGATTTTGGAGGAAAACGTAGTACAACGATTTAGGAAAAAAGTACAGTTTCGGAAATTGCTAGATTTCGGTAAAAATATTTTGAATTCCGACGAATTCGTGGAAAATTATTTGATTTCAGAAAAAGAAACAAACATATTTTTTTTAAAAAGGCAAAATATCAGTTGCGCGACTTGTTTCCCTTTTTTTGGATTTTTTTTACAGATTCTACAACCATTTCTAAAAATGTCTCTACCTTTTTTAAGAAATTTTGATTAGGAAGTTCTTCGTCACTTACTTCATAACCAATATGTTTCGTGTCTATTCTTGTTTTATGATAGAACATATCAACATTTCAGACTTAATTGCATCGCCTAGGTTTAAAAAAAAAAACATAATAAACTACTTAACAAAAAAATAAGGTTCACGACTTTCGATTTGTCTTTACCACCCTGTTTTGTTTTTGGTCGTTAAAAAATTAACCTTATAAAACGACATAGCATCTGCTGCTTTGAGAAGTATTATTAGTATTCGCTATTTAAAACGATTTTTTCCCTTCTCTTGGCTCGAACTAACATCAATCTGGCTTTCCTGTAACTGTATATGGAATATTTTTCTATTTTTTATTTCAAATTTTGAATCGATTTTATTAGTTTTTTATTGATATTTTTTACTCATTTTATAGAAAAACTTTAAATTACAAAGTCGCTTTTAAATATTAATAATATTTTTTCAGAGCCATTTGGATTTTTTAGGTATTTTTGCACTTTATTACTAAATGGTTCAGAAGTTTTATATCACCATCCACAATTGAAACAATGCAGGTTCTTCTGTTGAAAATTAGCAAGCCCTTACATATGTTGGACATTTGGACAATTGTATTTTTATTAATATATAGTCTTAACTATTATATTCATTTTTCTAAAATAATGTCTAAATCAATAATTTACGCTGTAACAATAATTTATTGTCATAGATAAATATGTTTAAGTACCACTGCTATTGGTATTTCTTTTACACTGTTTGTGACAATAAAGTGTTGGTTGAATGGTAAGGTAAAAGGATTTATATGAAGATTCTTTGGGTAATAATAAATAGTGAAATACTAATAGTAAAATCGAGTAAAAAATATCTAAAAATATATTGGTAAATATGTCCTAAATTAAACTTCTTTGTCTAGGTTTAATTTAAAGGCTGTTTTAATGGGCTCCCTTGGTGCTGGGAGAAATTAAACATAACTTAAATTTTTCAAAAATATGATAAATTTTTGGAAACAAGAAATGCATAGTTGCGATAAAATTTTTTTTAACAAATAATAAAAAACAGATACAAGCCCCTGGTGAAAAGCCAAATAGTTGTTTTAGCATATTAATTACATTTGATTTGAATATGCACAATTTGTTTTCCTTTAAATTTCAAATAAACTATCTAGAGATTACATTGTTTGAAGAATAGCACCTTGAAATATTTTACTTCACTTTCACAGTGCATATTTTAACTGTCGGGTTTTAGTTTTCCGCTTTTAATATTGGTGAACCTACAAAAAAAACCTTGTTTACATGAAAACAATTTTAATTTTAATCATAGTACGATGAAAAATTCATAACTTGCACTCTAAAATACTCCCAGACACCGTTTTTTTAGTCGAACCTGAACAAATGACAAAATTAGTCCCCCATTTTAAATTCTCAAATATTGTCTAAAAATGCATAACTTTACTATTAAATACTTAAATAATAGATAACTGAGTTTTTACAAAAGACAAAATTCGTCCTCTTTCTTGGCACCCCTATTTTATATTTTCAAAGTTGGCGCAGCCATTTTGAATTTTTAAATGTTGACTAAATTATATTATCACACAACTATATTTATGTTAATTTTAAAATCAGTCGGTTATGGACAAATGGTAACCAATAGGCATACAGTCAGACCAGTGGTAAAGCCAATAAAAGCACGGTTAACGAAAAAAACAATTTAATCTGATGCATTACCGTTAAAACGAATAATTACTCAAAGCCAGCAGCAGGCTTACAAAAAAATGAAATCCAAACTTCCATGAAATAAACTTTATTCTATATTACTTTATTTACACTACTTGAAAAAATAGTCAAAACAAAATATTTTTCTTAACGATTCTGGTAGATTGAGATTTTATCACTGCTATAACACAACATTATTTTCGCGTTTCCAAGTTACGTTTTTTTTAAATTTAGTCAAAAACATTGTGACTATCTGGTATCTCCTATTTGTTAATTTCCTGAAAAATTTACATATGTAATTTAATATTAGCTTAGTTTCTTCTAAACTATCTTTACTTTTTTATTTAATTATACATTTAATTTTACACGGTGTCCGAAATATTTGTTCAATCATGTCTATTTTAAATTCTTATAACTGAATTTCTTAATCACAACACCTGTCTCATAATTTTGAGATTTTTAGAGTTTTCCTTAACTTTATATATTATATTTAGTTACATTATGTCGTAATCTCAACTTTTTGTGACTATTTTTTTATTAAATAACATACAAAACTAAATATACGTCCGGCCAAAACCACGTCTTCGAGATTCACAAATCTCCAGGTCAGTAGAACGCCGCGATCAGAAACGAAACACTTTTGTATAAAGGCGATATCCATTCGGGAAGCTTAATTCCTTGACGATCAACCAATCAGGCTAGGATTAAGAATCGCACTAGCAGGACTCTCAGACAGTCCAAGGTCTTCATATCAGGCCCTTATAGCCGTTCTAATAGACTTTTTAAATCTAAACAGAGGCCCACTTAGAACCATTACCGGGGTCCTAACTGGACACTGGCTGGTGAAATAGTACCTGCATAAGATTGGACTCGAAAACGATCAATACTGCTTTTGTGTTGAGGTAGAGGAAACTATCGAGTATCTAGTCATCGATGTGAGCTTGTGGGATGTGCTCCACCTGAAAGAGTCCTTTCCTTTCTAAAAAGGAGTGGGCTCTAGGCCTGACACGTCTACTTGGGGGGATAAGACAATGGGCACCAGTGAGCCTAAGTGCTACCCTTGTCGGGCTCCCCATCTTTGTCTAATGTCTAATCACGACGTACCACGCCGCACTTGTCGAGACAAGCAAACTTGCGCGCCGGTAAAAATAACTTCTAATATACTTCTAATTACGTAAGAACAATGAAATTCCCAAAAAGAACAAAACACCTTTTCAAAATTCTAATTACGCGCCTAGAAAGCCCCCAACAAAGTTCATTTTGGTAAAAGAATTATCTCAATCGATTAAGAAACAAAAAAGCTATTAACGTATGTCCCGTAAGTTTTGGCACAAAATTTAAAACAAAATATTCTTTTAATATGTAGCTTTGGTTAAACTTTTATTATTTACTATAATTAACGGCTTAGTAACTAACAAAATTAATAATTTAAATTAAATTGAAGGGGCCGTGCTGCTCAATTAGACGCAATTTTCTGCGAACATCTCGCATTAGGTTCTGGACAACTTCAACATCAATTTCGTCTATCTTTCTAAAAATCCTACGCCGTAATTGTTCCTCATTTTCGGCTTGCCACCCTCCATCATACACTTTGCGGGATAACAATGCCCAAAAATCTTCAATCGGGCGGGCCTGAGGTAAATTAGGGGGGTTATCTTGTCTTGGTACGAAAGGTATGTTATTTTGACGAAGGTAATTTTGAGTTGCTCTTGCATAATGACAGCTTGCTAAGTCGGGCCAAAACATTATATCATCTCCCACGTGATGTTGGTGTACAAAATGAACTAATTTATTAAGACAGTTGTCAATATACCTTTCCGCATCCAAAGCTTCCCCTCCCTTCAACTCGACCCACATAAGGTCTGAATATCCCTCTAATCGAAATCGCACACCACACCAAAACTTTATCAGCAAATTTTGCTTTTTCCTTATATTTAACATTGTTTGGGCACTCTTCTATATTGTCCGTATAAAAACCATCGTTTCCTTTGATTTCCGAGTTGGCAAGGGTAAAGTATTTTTCATCGTCCAAAATAATGACTTTCTCATTTGAAAAATGTATCCGCCTAAGATTTCGACAGCATCTTGGTATCCGTGCTAATTGATTTTCGGTATATTTAGGACACTTTCGTCTTTTTCGATATTTTTGACCATTTCTTGTCAATTCCCGCCATACTGTACTCTTTTGCTCTTCTTACCAATCTTTCCGTCCTTTCTCGCGTGAAACTTCTTGGTCTTCCACTTTTTGGAAGATTTAAACAGGGAATTCCTTCTTCACATTCGGCTATAGTACGGTAAATACTTCTGCGTGAAATATTTTGGTTTTGAAAAATGCGAACTATTTCAGCCTTAGGAATTTGCCCAACCAAATTATAAATACTTTTTCGTATTTCTAATTTATAAGACATTTTAATGCAACTGACTTTAAAAAATGACTTGTCAAACTAATGTCAAGCAAATAAACATTTTTTTGTTTCCAAAGCCATCTCGATATATTATCTTTACAACCTATTTTCAAGCCCCCTCAATTTTGTGCCAAAACTTACGGGACATACGTTAATGATTGAAATTTCGTGAATTTGCAGAAAAAGACACATTTTATCATTGGAAAACTCATACTTTTTCAAATTTTTTTCCTTTGCTTTTGGACAAGCGCCGATTGTAGAATATCAAAGATATCGATACAACAAACAAACATGAAAATTTCAAACAGATTGATTAAACCTTCTAGAAATAATCAGGAAAAGAAATTTGCAATTTCCAGGGAACTTCTTCCCCGAAAACCAAAAAATCTCAAATCTCGAAAACGGTAATAGATACGACAGAAAGTTATTCTTCGAAAAAGATGTGTTTCATTGAAATACGTCTTACGAAATTTTTCGGATTTTTAAATCCAAAAACAAAAAAGTTGAAATCCACATTTTTGGACTTGAGAGAGTCTCAAAAATGAAAAGTGGAAAAATGAAAATTTCCTCGGATCAGTTCCGGACAAAAAGAAAATAAACTCTAATGCAAAAATAAGATATAACAAGAGTAAACATTTTTGAAAATACTATTAGAAATATGGAAAAACCACTTTAAAGTTTGTATTTTTACTAGTAATAAAAAAGACTTTTAGTTAGTTAACAATTTTGTATTTCTAAAATCAGATTCTGTAAAAAGTTGCTTTTTGCGTCCAAAGGGCCTAATTTTGAAACAAGATCACTTAGTACAAGTGATTGACTGACTTTTTTATTTTTTTTTATCAAAACTTTGAATAACCTGAAAAAAGTATCCGCAAGTAATAATGCTGGATTTCTTGTGTTTTCAGAAACTATTTCGACTTTTAAAATAAAGTTTCACTTCGAACTTCGTACAGACTGCATACAGACTGTTAGTGTGAAGTGCTGAACACTAAAAGTGACAGTGACGATTTTAGTGAATTTCGTTGAACGTTCCTAATAAACTTTTGAATCAAATAAAATTTCTTAAGTCACGGTGAATGGATTTAGCAAAGCCTTTACAAAGTCAAGGACTATAGTTGGTCAAATTTCTTAAGAAAAAATAAATCATTATATTTTTGATTTTTGTAAACTAGGCTAAAGGATTAGGCATATCCACCCGGAAGCGTTGTAGATTGTTTGTGAGTTATTTCCCGATGTTACTCGCATATTTTTGTCCAATTTATTTGGGCTTTGCTAACAAAACTCAACAAAAAGCATACCGTGGTTACCTTAACTTCTGAGGTAGTTTCCACAAAAGGTATGTCAAGTAATTTTATGCCAAGCAACCCAATCCCCTCTTTCGAGTCAATAAGACTCAACCTTTGCCTTGACGAGGGGAACGAACATAATAATGTTCCTCGGGTTGGTGGTGGGCGCCTGGGAAGTTCTTCAAGCTTGTCAACTAGCAGTTACCCCCTGTTTCACGATAATCCTGATACGTCATATCGTAATTTGAAGTATCGCACTTTTGCCTGACTAACTGAGAATTAGAAAATAACAAATCTATAGAAATCCCTCAAGCAAGGGATAATCCAATATATTTTTCAGCCCCAAAATGTAACAGATTTTGAAAATATGAATACAAATAAAATAAGAGCAACTGGTTTGTTCAATACACCCAGCCGACCGCGTGATTCTCTGCAACAATTTTCGCAGATAGGTCTTTAGAACTTAGAAAAGTAAACAGAGACTTACATTCACCAGAATCTAACCGACCTGGATCAGATCGGTTCAATTATGACAGAGTCAGTGAGAAAGAGTTCTATCTGCGATGGAAACTCTGAAATTCATGATGACCGCAGGTTATTACTTTCTATCGCTACAGGACAAAACGATTCATTTAATTATTTTTCAAAAATAAACCACCCCTATTCAGAACATGACATGATAGATGGTGGGGATGATAGCGAAAAGGAAAACACCCTTGAAAATATTTTGCCAAATCTATCGGAAGTCCCCACACAAGGAGCAATTAAAAAACAAACCTAATTTTTATATGAAAAACGAAACTTTCGTACATTTGGAGGCAAATCAATCTCTAATACGTACCCATCGGCTTATTGAACAACCCGAGAAGCGACTATGCGACTCGAGGGAGTCAACGACTTCCCGAGAAGTCAACAATCTATATGCAAAATTTCACAAACAATAATTTAGTTCTAGTGCAGCTAAAAGTAGCTAAACAACTAAATAAAATGGGAAATTGCCTGGCATCCCTAAAATCCAATGACAAATTTAAAAAACCAAAAATCACATTTAGCGTTCTCGCGTATTTCTGCAACAGATAAGTCACTATTGCATGTAATACAAAATAAATGATCCAGACGGGCAATTTGATATCATTAAGTGTCAATTGCGAGACGAAGCTCACAAATGGGCAAATACGTTTACAAACTATAAAATATCCTTAATTCAGTTTTGCGATCGATTCATTGGTTTTCTAGATAGAATCACATATTTGCGCACGAAACTACGGCGAAAAACAAACTTCTAATGAAACGTAAGAAAAATCCATTTTAAAAAAATACGCTTTAATTTCCCTGGTCATATCACAACTTTAAATGTTTCCAAAATATTTCCGACTTATTCTCGGTACAATGGTCTAGAAAGACATTGCAGAAAAGAATTTGTACAAAACAAACCACGGGAAATACACCCCAACAAACAGTAAAAACAGACTCCCAAAACAAATTTTGTAAATACGTTTGTTAATAAATCAAATAACCCCAACACTAATTTAAATTTTAGATATAACAGTTCAATTCAAATTCTGGGCAACAAAACGTGAATTACAAAAACAAATTTCATAGACAACAAAGTCCTCAAAATAGATTTCAGGGTAACCCCCAGAACCGACTTGCGAATACTTTTGTAAATAAAAATCAAGATGTCTCGGAACAACCGAAACCAATATCCAAACTTCTCAAATGTAAATAATCAAAACAGCTCACAAGAGGGTGCGCAGCCCCCTAAGAGAGGAAATGACAATTTCCGACTTAACGGAAACACAAATCCGCCAAACCCGAACAAAGACAATCCGTCTATTGTAGGTACCTCGGGAACCACTGGACAACCAAAACAGAAACAAAATACACAAACATTTCAAAAAGTGGCAGTAATAAGGGAAGAGGTCCCTAAAACAAACGAACAAAAACCTACTACTTCTTCAGAGGGGACTGATCCACCTCAAGACGAAGACTTGCAGAAGCAAGTCAAAAGTCTTTCAAAAAAATCAAGTGAGCTTCAGAAAAAACTCAGTACAAAGGAAATTCTGAAGGTTCGGAAAATTAAAACAGGGCCGGCCTCAGAATATTCCTATAGACATTTTTAACTTTGATTCAACTAAATTTTTTTCCAAATTTTTGAAAAATTCAAATAACAATTCTAAACGATAATGTTCTCATTTAAATTTAATTCCTCTTTTTTCCAGAAGCAGAAACTTCTTTGAAGGGGAATACGGAGGTAATACGTCCTTCCAATTTTAAATAAAAATTAAAGTAATTTTCAAAAACCAAACGACGACGTCATCAAAGATACCCGCGAGGAAAGCTCAAAGGGATCAGACGTTTGGTCGAAAGGCCAAGAGTCATCTCCCAAACAAAACATATTTCTGAGAACAAGAATTTTTCTATAAAAATTATACCTCGGTCGAACGTAGTGTAAAACTATCTATTGGTGCCAGCTACCAAAACAAAAGAAAAATGAAACGCAAATTCCAGATCTAAATGATCAACAAACTTCACCAGAAGATCTGGTAGAAAATTCAAATTTCAAAAAACAATCAAATTTAAAGGATCTCGTGAGTAACATAGTTAATTCACGGGATTTACACATAAAAATCGCGAACACCCAGAGCACAAACAAAAAGTGAGACGTATCGTCAACTCAATTTTTTGGCCACTAATAAGCCGCGATCACACAATGATCGAGAACTATTAAAGAACTATGTCACCTATGTGATATATCAAAATAATATGTCAGAAAAGAAATTTACACCAAACAACACGATCAAAAATTACACACATACCGTAGTTAAAGCGATAGGGGACACTTCGTACGTGGGTAACATGCATGAACGCGAGTGGATCGCTCACCTAGACGATCTACGAAAACATACGGCGGGAAATCAGGTTAACAATGTCGATAATCTTTCGTCTGGTTCTGAGGACAGTACGTTCTCATTTCCGGAAAACGAATCTGACTCTGATGAACAAGAGTTACAGCTTGGCTCAAGAGAATTCCTCTGACCCTTCAGGTTAAAATACAGCTTTAAATACAAATGTAAATACTAATCAAAATCTAAATACAAATTGTAATCAAATTACTACTAATCAAACAAGCACAAATTTATTTAACACAAATGAAAGCAGTAATTCGAAAACTTTAAAACTAAAAAAGAGAGCCCGGAAACACCTCGGTTAACCCTGAGCAAACCACCGGGACGGAAAAAAATGTTACGACCCGAAGAAATCACCACCACAGAAGATTAGCCGCCCTAATCGTTTGGGCTTAAATTGACAGTCGAAAGACAATCGATTTAAGGCTGGGTGGGGGAGTGTAATAATACCAACTTTTTGTGACTATATCGTTAGTGCGAAATATGCTGAACATTAAAAGTGACAGTGACGATTTTAGTGAATTTCGTTGAACGTTATAAATAAACTTTTTAATCATATAAAATATATTAAGTCACGGTGAATGGACTAAGTAAAGCCTTTACGAAGTCAAGGTCTATAGTTTGTGAAATTTCTTATGAAAAAATAAATCATTAAGATTTTTGATTTTTGTAAACTAGGGGTTAGATATATCCACCCGGAAGCGTTGTAGAATAAGTACCGACTTTGACTTTCCGTGTGACTCATTACCCGTTGCTACTCTCATATTTTTGTCCAATTTATTTGAACTTTGCTAACAGAACCCAACAAAAAGCATACCGTGCCTACCCCAAATTTTGAGGTAGTTTCCACAAAAGGTTTGTCAAGTAATTTCATGTCCAGCAATCCAATCCCCCCTTTCGAGTCAACGAGACTCAACCTAAACATCCTAAAGTTCCTCGGGTGAGTGGTGGGCGCCCGACAAGTTCTTCAAGCTTGCAATTATCCCCCGTAATTCACAGAATTAGAAAATAACAAATCTATGGAAATCCTTCAAGCAAGGGATAATCCAATAAATTTTTGATCCCTAAATTTAACTTCAAATTTTGAAAGTGTGAACGTAAATAAAATAAGAGCAACTGGTTTGTTCAATACAGCCCGCCGATCGCGTGATTCTCTGCAAACAATTTTCGTTGATAGTTCTTTATAACTTAAAAAAGTAAATAGAAATTTACATTCACCGGTATCTTTAATCAACTTGGACTTCTCAGAGCCAGAGCCAGATCGGTTCAATTATGACAGAGTCACCTGAGTTCCATCTGCGATGGAAACTCTGAAATTCACGATGACCGCAGGTCATTACTTTCTATCACTACAGGACAAAAATAAACCACACCTATTCAGAACACTTAATACATTTATTCAAAACAAATTTTTAAGGGAGTAATTGTATTAAATATTTATTCTTATTCGTTCCCACATGTTTGCTGCTGTAGTTAGGGGGTGTTCTGTACACCAAATTTTTAACGTATACCCATAGGAAAAAGTCAAGTTTTGTCATATCTGGTGATCTTGGGGGCTACAAAACAGGTCTTCGTCTTCCAATCTAACGGTCAGGAATTTTTTCATCTAGAATATTTCGGTCTCCAATGTTATAATGAGCAGGAGCCCCATCAAACTGAAACCATATACTTTTTGATAGTCCCAATAGTACGTTTTCCGCAGATTATCAAGATCTTCGTTCAAAAAAATTTAAAAATATTTTCACGAAGGTGTCCATCAAAAAAGTGCGTCTATTATGTGCTCTCCAATTATTCCTCCCCAGACGTTTAAACTCCACCTATGTTGCTGATCTACAGTTCTCATAAAGTTTGGATTCACATAGGCATAGTAGTGTAAATTAGGTTAACATTAGATATTTAAACTAATTTTTACCTCCGAAAAATTTTCAGATCTCCACATTTCAGGGTCCCTAGATGCCGAAGAAATATGTTTTCTCAATTCTGTCGGTCTGTCTGCCTGAATGTTTGTCTGTTTGCGGCATTAGCTAAAAAACTACTTACCCGATTGACTTCAAAAATTAAGGGTCATATCGGGATGACCTGGTAAAAGTTTTGTGAAAATCCAATATGGCGAAACAAAATCGTGGTCTAATGAATGCTAAAAAAATATTATTAAAAAACTACTTATTCAATTTATCTCAAATTTTGAACACCCATCAATTGTGTTGAAAAGGTAAAATTTTGGAATCCAAGAGCGCGGAACAAAATGGCGGTATAAAATATTTAAAAATTCAGTATGAAAAAACTATTTAATGGATTGATTTCAAATCGTGTGCCATAACTAATTGTGCTATAGGGATCAACTAGTAATACTGTGTTACTAATTCAAGATGGCGGCCAAATAAAATGTTTGTAATTGTGACAAAATTGTTCTATCAGGTTTTACATATCTTCACGTTTTAGCGTCTCTAGATTCCAAAAAGTATGTTTAATCAATTCCGTCTATTCGTCTGTAAATAATTACAATATCAGACTAAAAATTTTTGTGCAAGAAATAGGTGTATAAGAGATAAACTGGTAATTTGTGGCTCGATTTTAAGATGACGAAACAGAATAGCAAGAACGGTGGTATGTGTCAATGTAAAAACTATACTTATAAATTATGCCCAAAAGTCAAGTGTGGCATAGGTAGTAAGATAGTAAAATGTTGGTAGGAACTAAATTGCGCCACACTTCACTATTCCTAACAAATGGAAAAATAATCATAACGAGGGAAGTTTCGAGTAAAGATTTACCGATTTTTTTTTTCAGTCGTTAAACTGGTAAAGGTGCTTATAGTTTGTAAAGAGGTCGACCCTACTGTATATTTAATTAGTTGGAGAAATTGGATTTCGTTTTTACCTCCCTCGTAAATGGGAAGTATTGTGGATCACGTGGTGATGACCTGGTAACATTTTAGCAAAACAAAATGGAGGCCTAGTGAAATGTTAAAAATATTATTATTAAAAAATCACTTATCCAATTTATGTCAAATTTTTCGTGCTAATCAAGTATTATGTAGGAATCAACTGGTGACATTTTGGTACGAATCCAAGATGGCGGAACAAAACGACAGCTTAATATAATATTTAAAAATGTAACCGGAAAAACTACTAAATGGACTTGAAATTGCGTGCTATACCTAATGTGGTATAGAGTTGAACTAGTAAAGCTGACTAATTCAAGATGGCGAAAGGTTTTCCATATATTTAAGTTTTAACGTCCCTATATGCAAAAAAAATATCAGTTCCGTCGCCATCGGTCCCTCTGTCAATCGCAGCATTACTTATCAGATAGACTTCAAATTTAAGTAAAAAATCAAGGGTTATATGGGGATGACTTCGTAATATTTTGGTAAAAATCCAATATGGCGAAAAAAGATGGCGGCCTAGTAAAAAAAATGAGTAAAATGTAATTATCCATTTACCTAAAATTTTGCACAAAATCAACCATGAATCATGTTACATAGTAATACACTGGTAACATTTTGGTATGAATATAAATAAGACAGCAAAAAATACGGCTTAATAAAATATTCAAAAAATCAGCCTAAAAACTACAAAAAAGTTTGCAGAATTATCGTAAATTTTGGTTTCGTAGAAAAATGAGATATGATATAGGGATAAACTGGTACGAATTGAATATGACGTAAATGGGATCTTAAAAAGTTCTGTAATTTGTCTTTTCGTGAGAATTCAGTTTTGTTAGTTTTTCCATAAAGTTTTTAGAAAAGGGTTCACTGGGGCGGGGATAAATATGTGACGTGGTAGTAGTAATATTTCCTCTTCCATTAATAAAAGGAAAATTCCAGAACATAACGTTACCTGGAAAATGTAAATTAGGAATAAGGGCAAACGATACAAGTTCAGTGATGATTTTCCATGAGTCGCATGGTTTAGTAGTTTTGATTACATTGTTCGAAGATGTATTCAAACTATAATTATTAGGTTGCGCACTGGACGCCGTCTAACCTCAGGCCAGGTTTATCTGATTGGAATGAGGAAAAAGCCATACTGTGAAGTGGACAATTTTGTATCTGATTACAATATATGTCGATGAATTTAAAAATTTGGGCTTAACCCTTTCTTTGTATGACGCGAGTGCTACAATAAAATCGAACTGAGTTTATGTTACAGATTAAACCTTGAGGTTGGAAGTATCTCGGCCCTTCCATCAGTCCTCGTTAGCGAATATATTAGACCTTGATATGTTGATCTGGTTACCCTCCGACAAGGCTACTGTTAAATCAGTGCCCTTAGCATGGTTTTGAGCCAGACTCAGTCACGTGCAACCATAATGAACTTGCAAATTGCACCCTAGGAGCAGAGCCACTAGAACAAATAACAATATTTCATTGACAAGATTTTTTCGGTTGTAACAAATTATTGCAAATAGTGTTATTTTATAGCTTGTTCTTTTTTATATATATTTTCCAATCTTCTCAGGACGGTGCCAGACTGCGATACAAATAGCGTTTTTAGGTACTTCAAACTGACAGCAACTTTTCGCATGACAATGACTCATATTTTTGGTTTTTTTTTTTACATTAAATTTTTCAGCTTTTTCAAGGCGGCGCTATAGACTAATTTTGTCGACCAATGTACGTACACTAAAACAAATTAATTTATGATAAGTATGTTCTAAGGTCTTTCACATATAAAGAGAACACGTCTAACATGGGATTGTTGTTTTCTATTTTTTATTAAGTGTTGGATATGTTCTACAGAATTATTTTCTATATAACTTTCTAATGGACCCCAGTAAGTACTTAGTGTAAATAATTTTAAAATATCAACCCTTGAAAATTCGAATTTGGAGTGTTCAATTTATAGTTGCACTGTATTGGGAAATGACAATCACACATTTTTACAAGGTTTCAAAATATAAAAGCAGTGAAAAAGTATTGCTTATTGTTATTATCTGGTAACGTTCCGTTATTACATTGGTATATAAAGTACTTAAAAACGGAATGCTTCAAATTCCGAGTTTTCATCAGCGAATACTATCTAATTTAGGTTACTGGCGTTCATAAGAAAATTGTGTAGAGAATAGTTCTGTTAAATATATTTGAAATTTTAAAAAGTAGTAGAACAGCAGAATCGAATGAAAGCGTTAAATGGAAAGTTTTGGTTTGTCCCTAGATCCGCTGTTTGCGGGACATCTTCTGTCATCGCTAAAAGTGCTTTGTACATCGACATGACGTTAAGAATTTCAATATTTTTTGTTACAGAATTGTCCTAAATCTACTAGTGTCGAAAACTAATACTAAGTACAAATTTTTGTGTCCTTTAATATCGAGTTGATTTTTATTTTTTTTGAATCGATTTATGGCGGATATCCCCACTAACAATATTTCATATTCAGGACGTAACACACTTTTTTTTTTAGGTGTCCATTGATAAAAGGAGATATCAATGGACTTAAAAGTGTAAGTATGATATAGTTGCAAATTTTAACAATCTAGTCATAAATAGGTATGGCGGATATTAGATTTTACTTATCCATAATCGATAGTTACATAACATATTTATCACTACCCAAAAATTATTGAGCAAATAAAATCCTCACTTTCATATTGCGACTAATAAAGGTCTTCATCTTTGTAAAAATATAATCCGTTTACCCTTAACTATCGGCATACTGCGCAACTATCGGCACTTATCGATAACTATCGATATTTTTTTATTTTTCTATTGTTATTCGATATGTGGCTGACCCATTGATAAAACGCCCATCCTTACCCATATATTCTATGATGCGGATATTACAGTATACAGTTTGTATAAAGAAATTAAATCCTATCCTACTATTTATTTAACGCAAAGAGTTTGATGCCTCTACATTTGTAAATATGACGATGGTCCTATAGCTACAGTATCTATCACAATTTTTCTGCTGGACGGTCAATTGAGGAGTAGAAGTAACAAAGGGGTTATATTTGTCATTTAAAAAAAAAAAAGGTTAAAATAAGAATATATATACAAATACGCCAAGTGCCACAATAAATCTAAATAAAAGATGTCGGAATGCGTATGTTCCCTAGTAGGGCTGTGCATAAAAGTGCCGACACACTGAAGCGGCTGCTGCTGTATAGATCAGATGTTAATGATTATTTTCATATTGACTAAGAACAAAAGATAATAAAAAATTTGGACAACAAACGACAAAAGAAATGAGTGTTCAAATGGCAAAATTTCTTGGAAAATACATTTTTCGTTTTATTTTGTTTTTAATTCATCACAATAATGTTAAGTTAAATGTCCGGAATGAATTATTGATACTAAGATTTGCATTCCTGAAATTGTTATTTAGGTATTTATTTTCTCCTATTTGGCACTTAGCCTTTGTTACTTCTACTTTTCAATTTCAATGATGATCGCTACCTAAGCTATCACCATTTTTTTGAGTAGAATTTAAATACGCTACTTGCTATCGATCATTGATACATCAGCGTGTCATGAATTTAGACATAAATATAAAGATACTGTACCACAGGACTGAAATGTTGGATAATGTAAATGTATCACTAAAATGGGTTTGCATACAGAATATTTATTTAAAAATTAAAACCACAAGGAATAACCATTAGAGCAATGGAAAATTATTAATAGCTTGTTAGGTTAGACTGATATTTTCATGTTGTCCCAAACTCGATTATCAGAAACAACTGATCAATCTTCGCACCTGATAGATACCCGTTTGCTGGATTCTGAAAAATGCAACAATTATCTCTTGTTGAAAAAAAAACAACGTTATTGTGTTTTATTTATATTATCACAAAGAGCATAAATTTAAAAGTACTGCCAGTATTTAAGTGAAATCCAACGCACACGGCATATGTTAAAAAGTCTGAATAATGCCTACTCATGATAATTACAAATTATCTTTGAGAAAAAAAGGCGAGGATTCGATTAATAGTTAGTAAGGCGGATACTGTTAGAGTCACAGTGACTATTCTTATTTTTTGTATGACTCAAACAGCGCTAGAAGTATCACTTTAGCTTGAGATAGGGGGAGAAATAGAAATCTACTCTTTTTAGTTGAACATGTGTTTACGACAACTGTAAACAAGTACAAAGTAAGTACAAATCCAGTATCTCGCAACAAAATGGCAGTATATAAATGTGAATAAATGATTATGTGCGAATCTAAATTAAGTCGTATTTTACTGTTTCCAATAAAAGGAAATATTACGAAGTTTCTGGTAAAGAAAATTTACCAATTTTTTTAGTAAAAACAAGTCACTGTTATTTATACCCCCTGAGATATAAATAACCTCTTTGTACCTCCAAAATTATTTACATTTTATAAACCAGTTAATTTGATTTTTTTAAGTGTCCATCGTTTTCCTAAGTCCGTATTCTATAGTAGAATACTAGCTTCTCGTCATTTTTGATTTTCGTTGTTGGAATTTTTGGTTTTGAACCAATCTACAAATATTTGATATTGTGACGCTAGAGCCATATCGTACCAAGATAATAAAATTATAAATAACCTCAAACGGACCCGATATGCATGCAGAATAATATCATCAGATTTACATTTAGTACATTTATTTATGAATTCATCAGAAATAAATTTTCTGCCAAGTTAATTAATTACTAAACAGTTAAAAAAACTACACTTGGCAGCAAAAGTAGTGACACATAATTTTAAAAATCGTCGAAATTTGTTGTAAAACTATTCTAGTTAAAATATTTCTATAATACCTTGTGGAATGATATTTATTTTTATTGTAGATAATTTTTATATACTTGTTTGAATAAAAATAGAAAAGTTTAAAATAATACACCAAAAGTAGTCTGAAATTATCACAATTGTAACTATGTTAACTACAAATTGCGAATCATAGAGGGACAATTACAAATTATTTTAAAAAATGCTACTAAATTGTAACAGTTTATTTATTTATTTCGTCCATGTATTTATTACAAATTGCGTCTTTTATTTTCACATAGAAATGATATTTTTTAAAAGAAACTGTAAATATAAAATTTTAAACTTTGTTGCAATTTTTCTTGATTTGTTTGTAAAATTGAAATTGTTTCATTAAAATTATTAATTACTTGTTTAGATAGAGAAATTTGAGAATTTAACTCTGTTACGATGTTTTTCTGCGTTTTGTTCTAGGTTTTAATTGCCCAACGTCAAACGTGCACCGTCGTCGGCGTCTAAAACACCGAATTCCATTTATTTGCTTTTCCTAGTAGGCCTCTAAGACCTCTTTTATTTCTTATACATGGGTGTAAATGTTCTAGTTTTAATTGATTTATAATTACTACAAAATATTTCTCTTTGGTTCTTAGTTGTAATATTATAGCTTTCTAAAGTCTACGTAATGAATAAAATATTGCTTATAATATACAAGTTTTGCTTCGTGCAATTAAACAAGGAGAATGGGATTTTTAAAGGTGGGTTATTTCAATATCTCTAGGGTCACTGATTGATTTCTCAAGTCAAAGTTACATCAATAGCAGTTTTGGCAATACCCTTTTCATTTTTACCCTGAAAAGTAGATTTTTGTTTAATTCTAGTTTTTCTTACTATGTTTTTGTGGTAACATTGTCGTTAGTGACTTTAGTATGTTTGGTTTTCCTCTGTTAAATTTTTTTATTTTGGACAGTTTTTATTTCTAAATCTAGTTCGTACATATACAGAGGGTTACTGTCAGGGGGTTCTGGGCAGTCATTTCGGTTTTCGTTTATTTTTAAAAGATTTTTTCTTTAGTGTTGGCGTTTACCTTTTTAATTTTATTACAGATAATTTTAGCATTTTCTTAATGATTTTGTGCGTAATTCGAAACTACTATGTTATTTATATGTCCTTTCATTATTTCAAATGGTGTATATTTGCTAACGCTGTGAATAGAATGGTTTTAGGTTAGGATTACTCTTTTATTAATTGAGCGTGAGTGAAATTTTTACTTTCTTCTCTTAAGCATCGATAGGGATGATTTCACTCTAATCTTTCTAATATGGTGAGTTGCAATTACTATTTTTTGGTGTAGTGTAATGAAGTTAGTTCTATTTTGTAAATTTACAAAAATCTTCTAGTTCATTCTCATTTAAATTCGGTCCCGCATCTGTATTAACCCTTAGAGGAAGGCCATGATGAGTAATGTAAAACATTTTAGATTATTGAGGGTCCTGTAAGACTATTAGAATCGTATGCTTAACCGTTTCGAGAAAAGGTATCAATTCAAAAATGATTCATTGGATATCTTAAAAGTATCCATGTGTATGTGTTCCATATGTTTTGAACTAGTGGGTGTAAGATTGAATATGTGTATGTGTTCCATATGTTTTGAACTAGTGGGTGTAAGATTGAATTTTATTACAAGTGGATTTCTCTCATATTTATTTTTTAAAGAAATTTGGGGTCAATACAATTTCGGGGTTAAAGATTCCTTCATTTGATTTATAACTGTAGGACATGTTTTTGTTGTCTGGTATAATTCGAGCTTTTATTTTTGGTCGTTTACTGTTTGTCTGTCTTTCAAAAATTTGAAGCCTTGCATTAGTTTGAAAGTTGCCTTTTTTTTTACAAAAATATTTTGTAATGTGACTGTGAAGAATTCACCTAGTTTGGGAGGTCTAAAATAGATCTAAGCGTATGTTGTTTTTGGGTCTACAAATTTTTTTAAGAGTTTATTAATGCCAGTTTGGAGATCTCTGTTTGATATGATTACACAAAGTCGGGTACTTTCGAAAACTTTTTCGAAATTACATTTGATTTTATCAATATCTTCCGTTAGTTTTTATCTGATGTTTAAATATATTTAAAGATTTTTCGGAAATACGAATGTCGAATATAGAGTTTTCTTAAGTGGAGCGGAATGCACGGTTTCTAAGTCATCTTGCTCGTTTTTGTCGAGGGAATTTTTGGGATGTTTTAATTGAACATCTGCTATTATTTTTACCTTTGGGTTGGGAATTGTATGAAAAGCACTAGTTTAGTGGCTTTGTGGGTTCTGTGTTAAACTTGTAAACCTTCACAGGGAGCTATATGATATCCAAGACGATTTTTTTACTTAACTGCCAAATTGATTTTATTGTTTTTTTCAAGAGTTAACGAAATGACTAAAAAACTAATTTTACGCGATTAACCCGTAATGCACCTATATAAATAGTAAGGAGAAAGGTTTTTTGAGATGTATGTAAAGATGAGCTACGCAAATTTTATTACATTTTTGTACCTATTACAGCCTTATTTCATTATTAACTGGCAAAAATAAGATACAATTTGCCTCTTAAAAAAAAAGATTTTTAAGATTAGATACTTTTGCTGCTATATATAATTGAAACTTCGTGTTACACAATTTCATGTCTTTTTTAGGAAACAAAGAAGTTCATGAAAAACGATCTGCAAGACGTTCTTGTCTTGAAAGTATCTCTTCAACGTTTGTCGATCTGTGAGACCTAGACGTTTGTTCAGCGACCTCGACGAAACGGATAATCTTTATGCTGAAGTGGCATCCGAAATTACATGCAAATCTCCCATCACACTTTTACCGCCCGAAATTACATGTGGCTCTCCCACCACACTTGAACCACCAAAAATTACATGTGAACTATCCATCAAACCTGTAACAGAAATCCATAATGTGGATTCGTTCAAAGATCTCATTACTGAAATAGTGGATCACAGTGAAGGTAATCGAATTCTGAATTTTTTTAGTCGACAATTCATTTAGGATGTTTCTGATTTAGCTACTAATTATTAAACTATAACATTGACTTCTTTAGAACATTTATTGTCAACTACACTAGAATTTCCAAAAATATACAACCTTAATTAAAATTCCTTACCTGTAATTAAAATATAAACTTTATACAAGTTGTTGTATGACATAGCAGTATCGGTCGAATTTTTTATTCGTATATTGGGGCATTTTAAGACGTAAGAAATAACTACCAATTCCAAGTATGTTTGGGGGGTAATTTTTCGGTTAAGCTTACCATCCGCCAATTTTTGGTAGATTGGTAGATTTTGGAGTGCCGAGCACGAATCTGAAGTCAGATTTTGTCGGCGACGTTTTTTGAAACATATTTGTAGTGTAGCGCCAACTCACGTATAATTAAAACTAAATGTGAATTGTAATATATTCTTTTTTCTGTAGCTGTTAACTATTAGAGCACAATTCAACGTAATATATTGCTAAAAAGATTGAGCGAATACTATCGAAAAGTCGAACAAGGGCTAGACCAGAAGTATTCGACCGTTCATGATATTGAACGGGCCTTGGATAAAGAGGTCGAGTACGAGGTTCGGTACCAAAAAAACCCAGATTTTAAGAAACTATATTTCCAAACCGTTTTAAAAGTTATTGCAGGAGTACACACAAGCAAACCTACCTATTCTGGCTTGCACTTAGCTTTTGCGACTCTATTAGTCACTCAAGGAAATATTACCCTTTACCTATTCATCCATTCTTACTGTTAATACGTCATGCTCAGCGTCATCATGACTATCTAACGAGTTGTAGTAGTAAGTTTAGAATTCATTCAGGTACAAACTGAGCTACGAGTAATTCGTTAACATTGTACTTAATCTTTTTTGTTAAAAGTGAAATAAAAATCTATAAAACAGTAAAATAATTATACATACACCTTAAGAAATCATGGTTCTTGGGATTAGTCCGTGTCAAAATGGAATCACTTTCCGACGTTTCGCCTTCAATTGCCTCTTGCTCTAAGCCTGGGATGGTTTTAAGAATATTTTAAAAAATTCTAGTTACTTCGAGGTATCTGAGAACACCAGCTATGTTTAAAAGCAGATTATTTTTGTTCCATTTAGTGAGAAAAGTTCATAAAACGTGTGCCCGAAAATGCATTTTGCCTATTTTGCGCCTTCTTTTATCCTTCTTATGCATAAATTGCAATTTTGCTAAATAACTTTTAACTGATATAAAATATGGTATCATCAATGTGAGGTTCCAAAAATTTAAAGGAAAGTGTGGGAAGTCTGGTTTTCTGAGTAAAGTACAATAGAGACATACAACAAAAGTCAAGGAGGTGTGAGTTAAAAAGGAGAGGGGGGAAAGTAACAATCTATATATTTTTTTAATCTATAGCCGTTTCATAGACATTAGTCGAAAGATAAAATATAGTATCAATGTGAGCTTCCAAACATTTAAAGAAGAGTATGTTTTTTTCTAATTAAAAGATAATAGAGACATTATAGAACAAAAGATGGTGGAGGTTAAAGTTGTTAAGATCCGGGAAAAAGTAACAATCTGTATTTTTTTTTAACTATAGCTGTTTCATAGACATTAGTCAAAGTATATCGTTTTCCAAATTTCAGAAAGTAATCTCTACGAATGTACAAGGTGTGTGGAATAAAATTTTTGGACCAAATGGCCGTAGACAAAAAAATCTCAAAAAGTGTAATAGTTTACTAGGGGATCGCAAGTCACTATTCACTTTATACAAAGCCTCAACATATCGTACCTTGTGATATTTTATTCTTTGTAATCTCTCACCTCTATATTTCACCATTTTTCTTTAAATATAATAATAATAATAACACTATAAACTCTAATGATTACTCTGCAAATATAACAACAACAAACTAAATATAAACAGTAAAGGACATGCCACGTTCTAAATGTAATTTAGCGCACGGTTAAAATTTCTGAAATATGCATATATTGTAGTTAATATTGCAAGGAAGACTTTAATCATTGCGGCAAAGTCCTAGCTCTACTGGGTATACCAGAAAAATTGGGTTAAAACCAGCTATTTTTGTCATTTTCCAACTCGTAAGAATGTAAAATACGTATCGTAGGAGCGCCGTTTAAAGGAGGTAAGGAGTGTTTGGTTTTAAAGAAAATTGCCAAAAACTAGTTTAAGCCTTTACAAACTATTGTACTGGCACCACCGAATGTTAAGTAGTACGTACATTTATCAATTATTATTGATAAAGTGACAATATTATGGCCAAATAATTAGGAAACTCTCGAGTCTCGACCTAAAGAAAAAATATTATATTTACATCTTGTTGTGATCAGTTGAGGAACTAACTACAAAATATATTAAACATGAAATATGTATAGAAATAAGTAAACTACCAAATAGCATTATTTTTAATAAAAACTGCCGAGACCAATATTTGTGTTATGATTACTTTTTCAAACAAGCAAAAGAGCTCAACGTTTTGAAATTATTTAGGCTTCTGTTTTGACGGGTCTACCTCAAAGAGAAGAACAATAAAAGAAATAATATTCTTACTTTTTTTTAGCACTTTGTTCTTCAAGAACAGATTTTTCATAGGTTGCAAAAGTATTATTAGATACAGATCCATAAATTTCGTTCTAAGTGTGTTTTAATGTAATTAATAAAATATAAAATAAAAACAAAACAAAATTAAGACAGGCTTACAAAATATGGCGATCAATGTCAAATAAGAAGCAGTTGTTTTTTCAAGATTTCATTTTTTTTTGTGATCATGTCTTACTACTATACTCTGTAGCAATATGTACGCATACATGATGGATATTGGTAGAAATTGTCCTAGCTGCTGTTTTCATTTATCATGTCCTAAGTTTTTGTCACTTTTTGTGCAGTTCGTTATATAACAGAGAAAATAAAATTAACTTTTTATTTATTTAGAAGCTATGACACGGACATATTGATTTAGGTTGTTAAATCTTCATGGTAATATATGAGATTCCCATCCTGTAATATATGATACCTTAATATTTTATTTCATCTTTAAAAAATACTTGAACTTTGTACTAACATGTGAAAATAACGTCATATAACATTAAATACAAAATATTTCATTCAGTCTATATTATTTACCTTTATTTTCAATAACTCCCGGTACCATATAAATATCTTATTATTTTAGAAATGATTAAAGCACATCAATAGGCCAGTATTCCCAAAAAATTGAAATTACCTTGCACTTATTTTAATTTCTTGAACCGCTAGTTAAAGTAAAAATAATAAAATCACTAGATTTAATGCCAGTCTTCTGGTATACCCGGTAGAGCTAGGACTTTGGCGCAATGATACAACAAACACTTCTTTTGACAAGAACTACAATATATCAATATTTCAGACATTTTGACCGAGGGCCCAGTTACATTTAAAACGTGCGTCGTAAAATAACGTCAGTCTATCCAATAAAATGGAATTTTGTGGGTATGATAGTGTTATTTCCATTAAATGTAAGTGTATATGAGATACAGTTTTATTGAGCGGTAATTGGCAAACTTAGATATATTCCCCTTTCATTTTCCTTTTTTCAAATACCGTTTTGAATATTAAATTCTGCTGCTGAACGTTTCTTATAGGAAAATACAGTCAAATGTCAAAATAAAAAAAGATGACTCATGGCCCTTAACTAATTGCCACAGATATATGTAATGATTTTTTAAAATATATGTAAACATTTGTCGAAAATATGTAATACAATAAAAAAACATATTTAAAGGGAGATTTCCAAAAACAAGCCTTTGAAACTTTCTTTTTACATAAATACAAAAATGTTCTTTAAATATGTTTGAAACATTCTGAATAATTTTGAGATCTTTACTATTTTCTAATTTTTTTTGAACTTGCTCAAAACGATTGTGCTAATTTTACCCCCTACCTTTTGACATTCTCTTTAATATTATCTTTTATTATTTCAACAAAATCAACTAGAGGTTCCAAATTTTTCTCTAGTGACAAAATTGCTTATGGAATAAAGCTAATTTACTTTAATACATTTGTGACTTATGCACTTCTTTATTTTCAAAAATAGCTTTGATGTAACAATCTAGGAAAGATCTGAATTCCTGTAAAAAATTGCATTATTTAACCACGTCCTCAATCGAGTTGATACGTTGGGGAGGTAGCAGTATATAGCGAATCCTTTCTGTATATGATTGTATTCGCAAAGGAGCCTTAAGGAGCACTTTCTTCACATTCATTCGATAAAAAAATTAAGAAGTCTGTTTAATCGAATGTCATTTGAAGTAAATGAACTAGTCAATGTGTGTTATTGGAATCGTGTAACAGTTAAATGGATGGCTTTTTTAAATTGTTTTGAGGATATTAGAAAAAGTTTCCTGTCATGTTCCTGTAGCGTGCCAATTAATAATGAACTATGTACCTTCCACATACATCGGTAGTTTTGTCCACAATAACATAAACGTAATTATCACTTGTCTCTTGTTTGATTTGTATCATTGTTAATTTATATCTAGAAACAGAATAAGAAGTAACAAATAATGCTCATCTATAAGAACTCCACACTCAAAAATCATCGAAATCGTTATTAGCACAGAACTTTTCGCTATTTTTTTTGTTATTTGGGACGCAAATCTCCCGTCTTACTTGGTGGCTTTTGTCTAATATTAACTGGAAATCAGAATGTCCAGTTGGGTTCTTCAAGCGTGAGCTTTTATTAACTGAGGGTGTATTTTTGGGGTGCGTTTTACATGAATTTTTTGTTCTAGGTTTTGGCAATCATCTTTGACCAATATGTTCTCCCACATCTGCAAGTACACGGGCAGAAGCATGTTCCGATAGTATAAACAATAAAATGTTTTCTAGAAGTATGATTTTAAGTTATTGTAAAACATATTTTGACCATATTGTGATGTATAGATTATTCAAAAAATGTACTTACTTTTTTTAAAAGAGGTTCCAAAAATACATCAAATTCAAGCAATAGACTGCAGGTACCTTTTCACTTTAAACCTAACATGATTTTCTTCTATGAAAAATAAATATCACTCCAACAGCGTCAAGTAAGTTTTAGGTTATTTGTGTTTATTAGCAAGCCAAGAATTGGAACAGGCCCCATTTTCTTCAATTTAACCCATAGCAAGTCAAATGAATGTATTTAGGATTTATCTATAATCCGCCCTTTAATTATCATATGTTATGGCTAAAAATCAAAAACAATTACTTATTTTAACTAAATCGTAAAGTTAATCAGAAGAACAGCGCTAGAAAAGTAAACACTAAAGATAATGAAATCATAAGGAAATTAAATTTTATTTTCCTTTTTTCACTATACTAGCTCTAAAATTAATATATGTTCAGTCACGTCTTTATAAACATAATAATATTAACCCAAAAAACTTATACAAACCTGCCACAGAATTAATGGTAAAATGTATCTAAGGTGGTTAAGCGAGCAAAACTATTTTTCGTTATTATTTTGAATTTTACCTAACACTAGCAGTTAAAATAATATGAAAAAAAACTAAAAATGAACCTATTTTTTTATCGAATTTTAATAAAAATCACTGAGTTTTATTAAATCATAAAACTATATTAATTTAATTTTGCTGAAATTTTAAATTTGTATTTTCATCTTGACAGTTGCGCCCCCTTACGGCCAATGGCAAATATATATATATATATATATATATATATATACAGGTGTTCAGTCAGGCGTACACTATCTATATCTCAAGTCCCTCAATCAGCGAATTGGAAAAAAAAAATTCATGACTAAAATGGCAACGAGGATGTCTTTAAATACTTTCTTTTAACTTTGCAAATTGGCCGTAAGGGGCGCAACTGTCAAAATGAAAATACAAATTTAAAATTTGAGCAAAATCTACTAAATTAAGATATAAGTTTTATAACGTCATTGGAAAGCGAGTTATTTTCTATGATTTTGTTAAGCCAAATTTTCATCGTGGGTTAATAATAAGGGTGGGGAAAACAAATGTGTGTTGTCATATTTAAATCGCTATATCTTGTACACTTCTTAACCAAATTGAACAAGGTGTCATATGAAAGATAATTTTTACATCTCGTACGACTTCTGCAGTGATATAAATTAGTTTTAAAAAAAGAAGTCAGATGGCGCTATTGAATGCGGGTGTAACCAAATTTTAATTTCAATGGATTGGTATGCTTTACCTTATAAATTATAAAAGTGAATTATAAAATCTACATTTTGGTGAAAACCGCATTTGAAATCTTTATCAGTTTCGGAGTTGTTGCTAAATAACTGGTGATAAAAGAAGCAAAAACAAAAAAATCGAGTTTTATGAAGTGGCACTCCGTACAAATCATATTATGGAATTAATTAAAGCATGTTAAGTATTTACTTAATAACCAGATTAAAAAATCTTAATTGAACTAATTGTAAGTAAGATATTTTGATTTGCCTTCCATTACACTTATCAGCAGGTTTACGTAGTCGAAACTTTAGCAGACTATTAAAATTTGAGTGCGTTGAAAAGGCCAAAGGGGCCATAACAAAGCAGAATTAATTAATTTCCGCCACGGATATGCTGTTTTATAGCCGTTCTAATTCTATCATATTTTCGGTGGTTGTCGGTTTTTTAATTTTGTAAATGATATTTTTTATTCTTCCCCATAAATAAAAATCGAGACAAGTTAGTCCGGTGACCTGGCTGGCCAAAAGAATAAACTTCCTCTTCAATTCACCGGAAAGGGACGGTGGGTCAAAGGAGCGGACGCACTTGGTTTGAAATGTGGAGGACATCCATCGTGTTGAAACCACAAATTTCTTCTTGTCGCGAGGATGGGTTTTCTAAGGGCCCCTGTCATCAATTAAAAATTGAAGGTATACTTTACCATTTAGAGTCGCTTGACTAAAGATAAAAGGCCCGATAATCTTTCCTTCCAACAATGCACCATACATTCACTGTCAACGATGTTGATGGTCGACTTCACTATTGATGAGGATGATCATCACACGAATGCATGTTGTGCAAGAGCAATACGCAACGATGAGTAGGGCATAT